>CABHPQ010156693.1:0-15811 GCA_902168405.1 Peromyscus aztecus | reverse complement strand
AGCATGAGGAAGCTCTCTACCAGTAGAGTTTAGGAAAATTAAATGTAAGTTTTTAAAGTAGATTCCAAGATGTCTAAGGTCAATTTGCAGCAGTAACACGCTCCCCCCAGAGCCTGCTGCACCCCTGCCATCCCCAAACTTGAGTGTCACATCGACCCAAACTTAAAGTTTGATCTACCAACCTATTAAATGGGGGTGGGGGAGGGGAGAATGCAATATTGCCTACTACAGTGGATTTTTGTGGAGATTCCCAAAGTATAGACTGAGGCCACGGGAACGTACAGACTAACATGCGCATGGAATCTTCAATTTAGACACCTCTTTGGCCAGTCCAAACTGGTGGAATGTTGGCAGAAAAAGAATTGACTGTGATTCTTCAAGCATGGGTGGCTGAGGGCTGGAGACCGTGAATATTAGTTAGGCCCATCAGTTTTGCTGGCATGTAAGATTTCCAAAACCCAAACTGGAAAATGTAAAGTTGGGCAATGAACATCAGCCCTGATAACTGATCAGAGTCCTTTCAACATTCTGCTGATTTTGGTGGCTCTTCTAGAATTTCAGTTAACTCTGGACCCATGTTCCTATAGTCAATCACAGGGTGCTCTAGAGAGAGAAACCACTTTGAATAGCTTTTGCTCTGTTGGGTGACTTCCTAGGGAGTTACTAAATTAACATCTATCCCCAAAGTGGTAACACACCAGTCACCTAAAGAATGACTCATCCAGTTATATCCTGATGAATACAAATGTGTTTGTTAGAGAAGATATGTGTACACACACACACACACACACACACACACACACACACACATGTGTGCACGCACGCATGTACACACACACATATACACATATACTCATTATTGTATTTAGTCATCTATCCCCATCAAAGTCTGTGTTTTCTTTTCTTTCTTTCTTTCTTTCTTTTTTTTTTTGTTTTGTTTTTTTGTTTTGTTTTGTTTTGTTTTTCGAGACAGGGTTTCTCTGTGTAGCTTTGCGCCTTTCCTGGAACTCGCTCTGTAGCCCAGGCTGGCCTTGAACTCACAGAGATCCACCTGGCTCTGCCTCCCGAGTGCTGGGATTAAAGGCATGCGCCACCACCGCCCGGCTTGTTTTCTTGTTTCAGAATTGGGTTTTTTTTGCCAAGTTGAGTTTATTTAAAAAAAAAAAAAGTCATAAAAATGACCTTTTCTGACTGAAGTGTGGCCCCACCATAAACATTGTACGACTGACGCATAAAACCCTTAGAGGACCTGAACTGCTGTTGTGGATCGTTTGCTGACGACTGGATGCCGCATGTTTGTGTTTTTTGTTGACTCTCCGGTAGAAGCTTACCGATCACAATCTAGAGATGACGCGGCTGCAGGAGTCGTTGGCCATTTGGGAGAGAAAGGTAGAGGACATGAAGAGAGTTTGCTCGAGCATGGAGGAAAAACTGTAAGTGGGACTTACCGAAGCACCTGAGATGTCAATTAGCCAGCTTTTCTTTGTCACCTTAGCACAATACCCGGAAAAGTGAGCTCGCCCACAGTCGTGGAGGCCACAGATCATGGTCGGACGGCCCATGGCCCTGCCACGTGTAGACAGTACATTGTGAGAATAGTGTATGACACAGAGAACCCGCTCACAACCCAGGGGGCAGGAAAATAGGAAAACAAGAGACTGTGGCCCCCAGTCCCAATGACCTTACACCTGTACTGGGCCCTGTCCCTTAGAGACCCTACAAGTGCCTCATATCACCACCACCCTGGAGACATAGTCTTTGACTCCTTTGGGAGACCAGTCAAGGTTCAAAGGTTAACAACTAATATGTTGCTTTCATCTTCAGGAACACATCGCTAATATTCAATGGAAAATATATTTTGTTTATGCGAATCTGTGAGACTGTAGAGTCATCCCCTTCCTTAGCCAGATGTCAGGTGATCTGTGGTGGGTGCAGGTGGGGATCTCAGGTGCTGTAGGCACGTGGTAAATGAAGGAAGTCTTTGGTCAAGCAGCTGGTGTTCTCATTCCTGGAGAAGACCACCTCCCCCGCTCCCAGCTTTCCTCAGTTGCCTGTATTTTTCGATGAGGGCTGAGCCGTCGTGGGCTTTTCCCTGTCCACTTCAGCGTGCCCACTTGTATTCTCTTTGTTCAGTCCACATGTATTTTCCCTCCCCAGAAAGCTCCCATTTCCCTAATCGGATCATTTGTACCCTGATATTTATTCATCTCCATATTGCCCCTAAACTCCCCTATCCTGGCAGTGGATCCTTTTTAATTTCTTGGTTTCTGAATTACTACAGGTTATGTGCTCATATCCAAAGATTCAGAGCTAGGAGCCTCCAATGAGGGAGAACATGCAGCATTTGTCTTGCTTGGTCTGGATCTTTCTAGTATTCACTTAATTTGATATTTTTTAGTTCCCTCTGTTTACCTGCAAAGTTCCTGATTTCGTTTTTGTTTACAGCTGAGTAGTATTCCATCGTGTATAGGTACCACATTTTCATTATTCATTCATTGGTTGAAGGACATTGGGGTTGGTTCCATTTCTGAGCTATTGTGAACGGAGCTGCAACTAACAAGGCTGAGCAAGCATCTGTGGAGTGGACTCTTGAGTTCTCTGGGCACATGCCAAAGAATAGTATGATCATATGGCTGATTCATTTTAGATTTTTGAAAATTCTATACATTCTCCAGTCTGTGGGCTTCCTCTTCAGCTGACTGATTGTTTCTTTAGCTGTATAGAAGTTTTTTAATCTCTTGAAGTCCCTCTTGTCCACTGTTGGCTTTAATTCTCGGGCACATGGAGTCCTGTTTATTAACTCCTTTCCTACAACTATATCATATAAAGTTTGCCTGTGTTTTCTCCTAGAAGTTTCAGTGTTTTGGGTTTCATGTTTAGGTCTTTGGTCCAGTTGTAGCTAGTTTTTGTGCAAGGTGATAGATATAGGTCTAACTTCATTCTTCTATATGTGGACATGCAGTTTTTCCCAGCACCGTTTGTTGAAGATGCTTTCTTTTCTCCAGCTTGTGTTTTTGGTGTCTTTGTCAAATATTGAGTGTTTGAAATTACATGTGCTCATGTTTCTTTAGTCCACATAAGTTTTCATGCCAGTACCATATTGTCTTTATTACTATGGCTTTGTAACGTATCTTAAGATCTGGAATTGTATACTCTTTAGCATTTCTCTTTTGTGCTCAGGATTGTTTTGGCTATCCTGGTTTCTTTGTGGTTCCATATTAATTTTAGGATAGTTTTTTTCTATTTCTTCAAAGAACGAGATAGAGATTTTAATTGGGATTGCTTTTAATCTGTAAACAGCTTTTGGTAAGATGGGCATTTTCACAATATTAATTCTACCAATCCATGAGCATGGGATGCCTTTCCATTTTCCATTGTCTTTATCTATCTCTTTCTTCAGAGGTTTAAAGTTTTCATTGTATAAGTCCTGCATTTCCTTAGTTAGGTTTATTTCTAGATAATTTATTTTTCTTGAAGCTATTGTGAATGGGAGTGTGTCCAAGGTCTTTTGTCTATTTGTTGTTGTTGTGTAGAAAAGCTATCGATGAGTGCAAGTTGATTCTGTATCCTGCCACATTACCAAATTTATTTACCATTTCTAGAAGTTTTCTGGTACAATTTTCATGATCTTTAATGTATCATATCATCTGCAAATAGGGATAGTTAGACTTCTTTCCCTATCTGTACCCCTTCAGTTTCCTTCTCTTGCCTTACTGCTTCAGCTAGTACTTCTAGTACAGTGTTGGAAAGGAATGGGGATGGGGACATCCTTATCCTGTTCCTGACTTCAGAGGGATTGCTTCAAGCTTTTCTCTGCTCAGGATGATGTTGGATGTGGATTTCTCATATACAGCTTTTATTATTCTGAGATATGGTCCTTCCAGCCCAACCTTCTCTAGGACTTTCTCCATGAAGGCATGTTGGATTTTGTCAAAGGCCTTTTCTGCATCTATCGTCATGATCATGTGACTTTTTTTTCTTTAAGTCCATTTATGGGGTCTAATAAATGTATTGACTTTCATATGTTGAACCATCCCTGCCTTTCGGGGATAAAGCCAACTTGGCTGTAATGGATTATCTCTTTAACGTATGTCTGCATTGCCGCTTTAAGTATTTTATTGAGTACTTTTGAGTCTATGTTCAGCAAGAATATTGGCCTGTAGTTTTTTGCTGTGTCTTTGCCTGCTTTGGGTATTAGAGTAGCACTGGTTTTGGGAGTTTGGAACTGCTCTTCCTGTTATATTTAAAAAAAATAATAGTTTAAGAAAGATTGACTGTAGAACTTCTTGGAATGTTTGTTGGACTTCTGCTATGAATCCATCTGGCTCTTGATGTTTGTTTTGTTTTATTTTGTTATATCTGGAAGGCCTTTTATTACCATTCCAATCACCTGCTTTGTTATGGGTCTATTTTAGGGTGTTTACTTCCTCTTGGTTTAGGGGGTTGGGCTGAATCTTGAAATTCATTCATTTCTTTTAGGTTTTGCAGCATAATAGAGTACAGATTTTTTTAACTATTCATGTACAATGTTACGAATTTCTCTGGTGTCTGTTGTAATGTTTCCCTGTTCCTTTTTTGTTCTGTTAATTTGTTAATTCCTCCTTTTCTTTCTTTTGGTTGATTGTGTCAAAGATCTGTCAGTTTTGTTTCTCTTCTCAATGAATCAGCTCTTAGATTTGTTGGTTCTTTGTATTATTTTCTTTGTTTCTATTTCACTGATTTCTACTCTGATTTTTTATTACTTTTTGCTCTTGTTTTTCCAACTTTTTGAGTTGCATCTTTAAGACATTTATTTATGCTCTTTCTGATTTTTTTTAATGCAGGTACTTAGCACTATATATTTTCTTTGTAGGAGAGCTTTCAATGTGACCCAGAGTTTTGTTGTATTGTGTTTTCATTTTCATTTAATCCCACCTCCATCGCCTGAACACTGGCTGTGGTCTCAGCTAGCTGATAGGCTTTTGTGCCTCGCAGTGAATTTTTTCCCCCTTTGTCTATTTCTGGAATAAAGTTTGCTTCTGGTTTAATAGACTTTGGTGGTCTGTCCCCATTATTGTGTGACCCTGGACCCAATAGAATGAAGTCAGGTGGACAGAGGGAACTAGTCTGGGATACAGGATGTGCTTCCTGGACTTTGTTTCTCATGCCAAAAGCCTAGGAGTCATCTACAATTCAGACTTTCCTCACTACCTACCTACAACACAACTTGAGTGCTAAACAAATCTACTCTTCCGCCATAACCCACAACCCCGCAGGTCTAGCCCGGGTCCCACAATCAGTGCACCAGCCTAGTCTGAGTTCCCTGTCTGCACTGCAAAGGAGCTCTAGGTTTGGGCCAGGATAATCCCTCTAAATCCCACAAGCTGCAGGGCTCTCTCATGCCATATTCAACCTTTCCACCTAGTCAAATAAACCCCACCCTCCAGGCTTAAAACAGGAAGCACAGCCTATATACCAAGCATTCAAATATATGAATCCATGGGGGTCATTCTTATTCAAACCACCGTACATGAATACACCTACATACGCCCGCTTTCTACTATCACCCTGGCTGATTAGACTACAGCTATCACTGTCAGTATGGTTCTTCCTCCATTTTGTCCTTTTCCGTAAAGACATCAGAGTCCTCTTTACAAAGCGTAGAATAATTCATGATGCTCCTCTGCTCTAAAGATTCCTTCCTGGTTCCCTTTACCATCAAATATGAAATCCTGCCTGACCTTTAACACCCCACATGATCTAATCACCATGTCCCCCCTCCAGTCAGGTCACCCTTCCATCTTAACAATACCAGTCTGTCTCTGGTCTCTGGGTCTTACTCGTCCTGAGGTCTTTTAGATCTGTATGTGGCTGGCTCCTTCCCAGCACTTAAGTCTTTCGTGGGTCAGCCCTGTAGAGAGCATACGAAACCACTTGTCACTTGTAACACTCTTGTTCTCAGGGTATTAATATCCTTACCTTAGTTTGCATTCTTTGGAATATATAACACTATCTGAAATATAGTTTAATTTTTGTATGTCATTTTTATTCTGACCACTCACTAGATTTAATTTTCCGTAAGAGTAAGGATTTGACGTATTTTGTGTCCTTAATACCTAGAACAAATCTTGCACGGTGCAAGTGTTCAATAATTTCTTCTCAAATACATGAATAAACAAATGGTATATTAATTAATTAATTCAATAGAGTAAAAACATAGAGTACTAAATATAAAAAAAAAAGGTTGTACAGAGATGGGGCAAAGAATTTAAGATGCCGTAAGTAAGTGTGGCTTTGTGGAAAAATATGTTCTAATATTCATGGGTTTTGTTTCCCGTGTTCATAAGGTTGTTTTTTCAGACTCACCAGGAACACCTGGATAATACATCTTCTTTCACGAAGACTGGGATCTTGAATAAAATACAACAGGTAGGGTGACAGAAATGACTTAGCAGATACTTACATCTTATTTTCAGTTAATATGTTAAATATACAATAAATGTTGAACATTCCCAAAAGCAGGCTTTTCATAGACCACTGTGATAATTCACAGAAACTAATTCAAACAGTTTAGCTGCTAGCCAAGTTCTGAGTGTATGAAACAGCAAAAATTGTCTGTGTGAAATGAATCAGGACCCAGATTTGATTACTCTTTATGTGGGTTGATAGTTTTATATCAGGAATAATTATGTTTAATGGACATGCAAATTTCTCTCTGCATTGGCTTTTGTCCCCTGAGTATCTAAGAAAACTAAATCTCTGCACGGCACTTTCCATATTGATAAAGGCACAGCACTTTCCATATTGATGAATGCCCTAAGGGCAGAAATAGTTTTATGTGGCACCCATTTCACTCTCTATTCTTGCTCTGTCCTAGGACAAGGCTGACTCCTACCTCACCATATTATTAGTTATTTAATACTCACAAGAAGACAATTCCCATCATATTATCTTCATGGCATTCAGCCAGGGGGTTGTTTCGAACTGCCTACCATTCCTACGAAACCAACTTTATCTCACTTACAGCATTTCAATATAGACTTCCAACTACAGAATCTTACCTCAGGAAGAACATCAATGGGCATGGGTCATGAGGAACATCAATGGGCATGGGTCATGAAGAACATCAATGGGCATGGATCATGAGGAACATCAATGAGCATGGGTGCTTTTGTTTGTTTGTCCTCATTTAGTACCACAGTCATCTTCCTGGATCTGTCAAGGAATTGGGCTCACAACATTTCTTTCAAATTCAAAACCCCTTCTATAAAATATCACCACAATTCTTACATATAACAATGCCTATCCTCTCATATTCTGTATCTCTACAGTATCTACAATACCTTACATATATATCACTTCATGTGAATTCCACTGATACATAGAAAACTCAAAGTTTGCTTTTTAAAAGCTTCTGGGATTTCTTATTCTTCAAACATTTCCCATCTGTATTGGGTTGAAGAAACAGGTTCATCATGCTCACACTTTTCTGGGGAATTGAAGGATGCAGAAGGTTCAGTTCTATTTACCATGGAGCAAGCATGGTCAGAGAATCATGGCTTCTATGAGACGACGTTTTCTTTGCCCTATTACACCTTATATTCTTGGAAAGGGACACCAAATTGTTACTTCATGATCAAAGACTGTTAATAATATTCCCTTTCAGCAGGAAGTATTATTCTATGGTTTCATGTCAATGTTTACAACTTTTCTGCATATTTGTCATAATTCCCAGAAAAATCTCCAAAGCATACAGACATATATGTGCTGTAGAATTAAGTCGTTTGCCCTTTGTGTGGGATCTGCTGTGTTATGAGCAGTGTATGCAGTACTATTGATACTGCTCACCACAAGACCACTATCCCCAAGGAAGCACAAATTGATTCCTTTAATTCTATTTGTTTCTCTCTCCTTTTTATTTCTAGCTGGGGGAAAAACTACAGAAAGTCCAATCAGAAAACGAAACTCTCCGAGAGAGACTCCACTCACTCATCAGACAGTTTAAGGTGGTCGAGAAGGAGGAGGATGAAGTGTTCTTGCAGAAACAGAAGGTCCATGATGAGTATGTCTTTCCTCAGCTTGCCACAGCTACGGGTGCCTGCCTGGCTGTCCAAGTGGTGACTGTCCACCTAAGCTCATCTTAGTTTTCAACCCTGTTTACAAGATACTCTTTATTCAGTAATCAATAGGCACACTTCTAATCTGCCGCTATGGTGCTAAGAAATGCTTTTCTCATCTAGATCAGCTCAAATCCATAAAAAATTAAATGCATCATTAACACTTGTAAACCAGGCTCGGGAAACAATTATTACCATGTGAGACTTTCCAGTGAGCTATAATGTCTGCCTTTATCAAAAGCTGACTCAGCATATGTGTTCCATTTCTCAGGCAGGAGTTTGGTTACCTGCAGTGACTTCAGAAAGTACTCAAGGAAATCATTTCTTGTTCACTACCTATTGAACTCCATTTGGTCACCAAGGCTTGGTAATTCTACCTTCCAAATATTTCTCTATTCTATCCCTTCATCTCCTCTCAGCCTCTTACATTGACCTGCCTCTCAAAACATCTTTTCTTCTTCTGCTTTTCCACCGCCAACTTACTTACCTCCAACTCTTTGATCCAACACCGTCCTGTAACAACTGTATACCAAACCTCTGGTCTTACCGGGCGACAGAGAGAAGGTATTCTGTCTTATTCCATCCTGTATGCCCAGGACTTCATCCATTGCTGTGGAGGCGGTCAATATTCACTGCTGCCTCCTTCTTATGAATATTAACAGAACGGTATCTAGAAAAAAGTGAAATTATGTAAGAAAAAGCCCCTGGAATATAATTGCTGTGTATACACAGGCCCATTTATGTGAGGCTGAGTTCACGTTTGTTCTTGTAGCATTTAAGCTATAGACTTGCTACAATCATTGTGTCTCATCTGACTGCACAGACTACCAGCTATTACAATTCCTCCAGTGCAAACTGTCCCTAGATCAATACTGGAGTCGTCACCTAGAATAGTAAAATGTGCTGATGGCAAAGGACCACAACACTAAAAACTCACCGTCACCGTGGCCTTTTGTCTTCAAGAGCTCAGTCTCCATAACGAAATGCCATCAACTGACTGTCCTTAACAGAAATTTATTTTCTCTCAACTGTAAGTGCTGGGAACCTGCCAGGACAGTGCCAACATGAATATCTTTAGGTTTTAGGTTCTAGTGAGAACCCTCTTCCTGACTTAAAATAGTGCTCTCTCTCTCATCTCCCTCTCCCCTCTCCCCCCAAACCTACCCTCTCCCCCTACCCTCTCCTCTCCTCTTTTCTCTTTCCTTACATAGAGAAAGAGTGAGTTTTCTTCTCTGTTCTTAGAAGAGCACCGATCTCATTATGAGGACCCTACCCTCAAGACCTCATCCACACTAAATCACTTCCCATTTCCCAAAGGTCCCATGACAATATGTGCCCCAAACATTATCAAATCCTTATGTCTGTGCATGATTCTTAAACATTGAAATATGTAATGTAGAGAGCATAAGTTACTTTGCTTTCTGCATCACATTACAACAGGTTTGAAGGTGAGTTACTTAAATAGGATGCTTTCTCTACCAGAGAAGTTCTTGTCACTGGTGGGCCATTTAAACAAAACCACAAACTCCTCTGAGCTTTTATTTTCCCTGCTGTGTATCAGGACAAAAAAATACCAATCCTAATTTCCAAGCCTGCCAGGATGACACAGTGGGCACCAAGAACAAATAAAAATAGACCTCATTTCTCAAAACTAATCCCCAAAGAAAAGCATGCCTTGGCAATGAAATCAACTTCACTAACGCAACTAAAAAAAAAAAAAAAAAAAAAAAAAAAAACCAACCACGAGAAGTCTCATTGATCTGCACACCCAGTCAATAGTGAGTTAATCCATTCTATCAGTGAGACAAGTCTTGTAGCCCTCATTTTTGAGATGCTGAAATGGAGACTTACTCACAAGGTTTCTTGTCTGAGGTCCCTCTGCAGTTCAGATGTTCAGCCCATCCTCAAAGTCAGTCTGACTGTGTTCCTCTCCTTTCTCAGAAAAACCTGATGGAAGTTATAATGTATTGAGAGAGGCACAGCACTTGAGGCAGATGGAGTGCTAGACAACTCCCCATGCTGTCTTGGGTTAATATTGCAGTTAGTGTTCTTTTGGTGACTTGAGAATTGCAAATTTCATGCAAGTTCTGTGTGTACATTTATATCAATCCACCGCTTGAACAGAAATTTGTTTCTGTTTTTAATGGTTTATTTGGTAAATTATTCATAATCTAAGCTTCCCCAACTCCTTTTAAAATTTTTTTTAAAGGTTTACTTACTTTGTTTTATGTATATAGGTATTCTTACTGCATGTGTACTTGTGCACTACATGTGTGCCTGGTGCCCAGGGAGGTCAGAAGAGGGCACTGGATCCCCGGGAACTGGAGTTACGGATGGCTGCGAGCTGCCACCTGGGTACTGGGAATCAAACCCAGCTGGTCCTCTGCAAGAGCAAGTGCTCTTAACCACTGAGCCATCCTTCCAGGCCCCCGGTTCCTTTCAAAAGGATTCATACACGCAATTTATTTTACAAAGGGAAATAATGGTAACATTTTACCTGTGGTGTCTAAGCCTCTGCATTCAAACCCCAGCCCCTCAGGACGATCATTCCTCAACTCAGTGAAATGACTGTCGCTTCTTTTCCTGATAGAAATCAGAAACAGATTGCATTTATTAACTTGAAAGAAAACTTCCTGGCACAGAGAAGACTTGACATCAAAAATATGGAAGATGGATATGGAACCCTTAGCGATCTTCTTGAGTATGTTTTGTGCCCTTTAAACTTTTACTCTTCTCTGTGTTTATGTCTTTAAACTGGAGCCATAAGTCTATGTGGCCAGGTAGTGTATTACAGGGAAGTAAGTTGTAAGTAGCTCTCTCTGTTTCACAGTTCCGAAAGGTCACGGTCAATGTATACTTCACTGAAGGGATAGACAGGTGCTCCAGAAGCTGGGTGACAAAGGGATAGACCAGATTTAGGGCCAGTGACAAGCACGTGCCTGACCACTATCTTCGCCAATATCCTTCATTTCTACATCCTAAGTCGTTTACATTTTCCCTCACAAAATAGTGCCTATTCCCAAATTTAATTTTTAAAGGTAAAAATGTGTAATTTATGGAACGTTACCCTAATCTGTCCCTCTCACCACAGAAATAATCATTATTAATAGTTTGCCACACATGCTTTACATGTATATTAATATAAAGAGATATGCATCTATTGTGCATATTTAAAACTGGATTTTATTACTCTATAACATGTTCTTCCACTTAAAAATTTTATCTGTGTAAAGACAGAAACATGGCTCAACACACTTGCAGGTGCACTCAAACTCTAGATTCAATCTTCAGCCCCACTGGATCCAACAAAGCAGAAATAAAAGACTGAGGAAGACTCAAGACTTTGAGATTGCTACAAGAAAAAGGAAAAGCATTTTAAGATTCAGGCATAAATAACAACTTTCTGAATAGGACTCCAATAGCCCAGGCATGACAACAAAAACTGTCAGACAGGTTATAAAGTTATAAAGCATCAACTTGTAAAGTTCCTGAGCAGCAAAGGAAACAATGACCATTCTGAAGAGAAAGACCACACGGGGAAAAGTCTCCGTCAGCTATTCATCTGACAAAGGATTACTATGCAAAATATATAAAGAACTCAAAAAATTAAATACCCAAAGAGCAAATAGTCCATCCAATGAATATGCAAATGAATTAAAGTAACTTCTCCAAAGAAGAGACACATGTGGTCAATTAACACTTAATAAACTGTTCACCTTACTCACAAGCAAATGCAAATAAAAAACACTCAGATTCCATTTCACCTCAGTAAGAGTGGCTATCATGGAGAAAGCAACAATAAATTATTGGGAGGATGTGTAGAGAAAGGAACATTTATGCACTGTTGGTGGGGAGACAAGCAAGAGAAATAACACATGAAATAGTTAATGAACCATGTATGCTGTGAACAATGCAGACTAAATTATAAAATAACAAGCTGAAGAAGGACCCGATTGAACCAGTCTAAAAGAGAAACAGAGCCAGGCAGTAGTGGGACATGCCTTTGACCCCAGCACACTGGAGGCTCACACCTTTAATCCCAGCATTAGGGAGGTGGAGACAGGAATATAAGGTGGGTGGAGACAGGACCTGCCCATTCAGTGTGAGGATTCATAGAGACAGAATGCCGTTTGATTGGAGATTTCGTAGAGGTAAGAAGTCTCTCCTGTGGCTGGCTGCTCTGCTTCTCTGATCTTTCGGCTTTCACCCTCCATATCTGATGCCGGGTTTTTATTGTTAAGACTCATTAGGGTTGCACTACATCCTGTGTCAGTGGAAGTCTGCAAATATTTGTGCAGGACATGTGTGTAATAATTTTGTTTTTTAAATGCCTTCTCCTTTACCCTGGTAGTCTAAGTAGGACTTTATTATTAAGAAATAGCTGCATCAGTGGGAGAAGGTAAGTTAGAAGTCTCCTGAGCACCATATGTTGAAAGCACTGTGTCTTCTCCAATATATATTTGTGGTGTCTTTGTCAAAAAGCAGGTGTCTACAGCTGCTATGCACTTCGGAGCCCTCTGTTTTTCCCTGGACCTATGTGTCTGCTTTTGTTTTTACGTTTTTGTTTTTGTTTTTGCCAGTACCCTACTGATTTTGTACTGTGGCTCTTTATCATAATTTGGAACCAGATATTGTGATACTTCCAGAACCATTCTGTTTGCTCACCCATGCACAGCCAAGCGTTAAAGTGCGAGCCTGCACCAAGCCTACTGTCAGCACATGGAAAGACACAGTGAAGACCCTGGTGTAAATCAGTGCAATGGAGACTACGAGAAGAAAAGGAAGGATCAGTGACAGGAAGCTGGCTCTTTGGAAAGATTTAGGGCACCAAGCACTTAGCAAAACTCCGCAAAAGAGAAAAACAAGACTGAGAAGGAAGGGCAGACATTGCAACAGATGCCACTCACGTTCAGAGGAGCATTATGGAGTTCTTCGAAAATGTATCGTCCAACAAGTTAGCAAATGAACAAGCTGACAGATGACTAGTGTCCTTCCGTGCTACATATGACCTGCCCACATTGGGTCAAGAGGATAGAGACAACTCAAACAGATCTGTACTGAGTCAGATGATCAAAACAGTAGCAAAGTGTCTCCCCAAAAGGAAAGCCCAGAAGGGAGCAGATGGTCCACGGTCCGCTGGGGAAGTCATCCAGACATCTGAAAAAGAACTAAACTCTTCAAATGACTCAGTAAAACAGAAAGGGAAAAAATGCTGCCAATTTCACTCTTTAAAACCAGTATCACCTTGATCCCCAAACCAGATAAGAACACAACAACAGTAAAAGGGAGGAGCTGTAGAAAAGTTTTCCTTACGGGCTTAGGTTCAAAAATTCTCAGTAAAATACTTGCAACCAGATTCACCAAAACATGTATAAAAGATGATTCTTCTTGACTGAGTTGTTTCATTCCAAATATACATAGACAGACAGACTCAGGACCAGGAATCACACGAGCATCCTAATAGACACAGAAAAGCCTTTTGACAAAGTTCAAAGTCCTTTCCTAATAAAATCCCCAAAGAAGCCAGAAAAAGGCCATGCCGAGCCTAAACCCAACCGTATACTTGCTGAAAGCATTTTCTCTGAAGTCGAGGCGGTAGTCACTCTTTGCACGCTTACTTAATACAGCACTCAGCCACAGCAGGAAGACAGGAGGCACAACAGAATGGATGCAAACAAGACACGGAGGACCACGTTATTGGAACGCAGGGCAGCGACAAGGTCAATTTCCACAACCGAGACAGGTGGCGGTGAAAACCGCACACAGCAGTAGAACTCTGGGGTGTGACATTGTAGTAGACAGGGTGACTATTGCTGTGATGAAACGCCATGACCAGAGCAACTTGGGGAGGAAAGGGTTTATATGACTTAAAACACTTCCACATCCTGTTCCTCATCTAGAGAAGTCGGGGTAAGAACTCAAGCAAGGCAGGAACCTAGAGGCAGGAGCTGAAGCAGAGGCATGAAGTGGTGCTGCTTACTGGCTTGTTCTCTGTGACTTGCTCAGCCTGCGTTCTTATAGAACCCAGGACCATCTGCCCAGTGGTGCCCCCACTCACAACAGGCTGGGCCCTCCCACATCGATCACCAGGGAGGGAAATGCCCCACAGGCTTGCTACAGCCTGATCTTTTGGAGGCATTTTCTCAACCTTGGTTCTCTCCTTTCAGGTGACTCTAGCTTGTGTCAAGTTGGCATAAAACTAGCCAGCACAGACATGAAGTATCGGTTCTCTGCGTGATTGTCTCTGCATAGACAAGCAACCACTTAAACATCTATTTTTCATGGTGCCAGCTTTGGAAGGAAAACCATGAACTTCTACGAAGAAGCAGGAAAACAGAATTGAGTTCAATCAGATTTTATTTTTCTAATGAATAATGTAAATGTATTAGTTAGAGGTTTTTTTTTTTTTGAGATAGGATCTCACTATGTAGCCCTGGCGATCCTGAACTTACTATGTAGACCAGGCTGACCTCAAACTCACAGAGATCCATCTGCTTCTGCCTATTGAGTGATAGGATTAAAGGTGTGTGCCACCACAAACCCAGCCCTTTTGATCAGTTATTGTATGGTTCTTGCTCTGGTCACTAAGAAGCTCAGGATCAAATGTGTAGCTCAATGTTATTATGAACTTTGTTATTCCATGGTATTTTTACCTTATTTTAAACTGACTCAGACCACTTGTGGAACATGTTTTATATATATATTTATGTGTGTGTGTGTGTGTGTGTGTGTGTGTGTGTGTAAGGAGAGGTTAAACTGTGAAAAACCTTAGAGATCTAAAATAGGCTGTTAGATCATTTCGAATAGACTATGAAGCATAGGTATGGTTGTTTCTGGTTGATTTAATTGCATTTTGAATAATTTGTATTTCTGGACTTCAAAAACTTATATAGCTACGTTTCAAGTCTATGTTTCATTTATGAGTATTTCTGTCTTTGAAAAGACACAAAGTGGCATTTTACCTAAGTGGGGTGTGGTTTGTTTCTGTGTCCTGAGCGCTGGTGGAAGGAAGGGGAACAGACACAAAGCCTCCTCCTGTGTTGGAGTCTGCATTTCCTTCCAGCCTGCCATGAGAAAATCGCACCCCCTTAAGAATTTCCCTTCGTTCAAGAACTTGTCTTGCCTTTCTGCATTCTGTGTTGTAGATCTGTCTAGAACGCCAAGTTCCTCAACAGTTGAGCTTGATCCCTCCCATAACCCAGCACTGTGCTCCCGTTCACAGTCCCTGGGCAGCCTGTGCTGTGGCAGCGTTCTGGCTTTCTGTCTTTTCTTCTGTATCTTTGCAAACGATCACATCCTTTCCTTGGTAAGATCACGCCTTCATCCTGGCCATCCACACTCCGCCCTATTACCCAACAGCCTCCAGAGAGCTGCCGTCAATCCTTCCCTAGACTCTCTTCTCCATCCTTGGGTATTCAAGCCAAGGCCTGAAGGAGCAGTTCAAAGGCCCTTCTGTAAAGCGGCCACTAAAAGTTTCAGTTCGTTTACAATTAGCCATACTCATTATAATAAATATGTTAAGACTTTCGTACGTATTTGACAAACTACAAATCCAAAATCCAAAATGTGTATTTATTGTTTTCAGAGCAACAAAGGAAGTATATCGAAAACAAATAAAAGCCATGATTGCAAATCTGCAAAGAGAAACTCAGAGAAGGTAACGTGATGTGATGTGATGTGGTGGTGATGGGGTGTGCATGTGTGTTATCAGTAAT
>CABHPQ010156692.1:0-14354 GCA_902168405.1 Peromyscus aztecus | reverse complement strand
GAGGATGAGGCAATGAATGTGCTTGGATACCAGAGTAAAGGCATTTCAAAGCTTTGCCTTGAGTCTCCTGACTACAGAAGGCAGGGGATGGCACAGAGGCCATTCTTTACTGTGCATCTGGAAGGAGAAACTCCAAGTACATAGGTGCCTTCTCTGAACTAACCAGATTTCCCATAATCTTGCATGTATCTAGCTGTGAGCCTAAGACCTAGTCTGTGGTAGCCAGGAACTAGGTCTGTTCAGAAGAACTGGAATGTGAACATCAGTTTTATCTCTAGAACCCTAGACATCTAACACAATGTGTGTGTGTGTGTGTGTGTGTGTGTGTGTGTGTGTGTGTGTGTGTAGAGAGAGAGAGAGAGATTTAATATAAACAAATGCAACTCTTATTTGCAACAAGTTCTGTTTAATAAGTTGCTCCTGGAGTGTCTCTCAATGGATTTAATCAAAAGTATGATATATAATAAAATATAAAACAACACAAATCAGAGTTGCTCATGAAGAAATCAATGCCTCATAGTATTCTATTGGAAATGCCCAACTTATTCCTGAAAACTGTCACAAACACTAAATATATGTAGTCAATAAGGTTTGCAATACACATATATAAAATGTGCAATAATAATGTTGCTTGTTTTCTTTTTCTAAATCAAGAATAGCAATATGCACTAGGGAAATTGAAACCTAACCTTTGTTTCTTTTGTTCTTTGATTCCAGATATTTCTAAAGGGGTAGTTAGGCTCTCTAAAGCTCTATCCCACCTGCAAAATACATTCTATTCTCTAAATTCCCACAGTCTCTCCATGAATCTGAGGTCCTTCTGGCAGGACTTGCCTGTGTTGCACTGAACAACTTCACCACAGCCTTGGTTCTGAACATATAATATTAACATTTGGCACTGTGCATGAATCATGAAATACCAGCAAATGTTGCTTGGAACCTCTTGGCTCAGATTTTAGGCTATTTTTTCATGCTATAGATCTCAGTGGTTTTACGTAGATATAAAATTATCTGTTCTTACAGAAACATAGTACTTTAATTATAGAAAACAAAGGGTTTTAATATTTTGCTACTGTTACATAAGCATCAAATTAGTAAATCTTCAGATTGCATTATGCTAGAATGTTTGGTTTGAAAAATTGCTACTTGAGATGCTGACAAGTTTCATAACAAATGATCAGTGAAATTTGGCTTTGATTAGAACAATTTCTGAAATGGTTCTAAGCATACTATATTTGTTTGTTCATTTGTTTTTGGAGATAGTGTCTCTCTACACAGCCCCAGTTATCCTGAAATTTACTTTGTAGACCAGGCTGGCCTAGACCTAACAGAGATCCACCTGTTTCTGCCTCCCAAGTGCTGAGATTAAAGGCATGCACCACTATGCCTGGTACATACTGTATTTTTGTGAAACAACATTCTCAGTCTTGATGATTGTAAAGTCAAAATTTCAAGCAACTAAAAATCAAGGACCATAGTCTTGGTGTTATTGCAACATCAAATATCAAGCCAAGATTAATTCTTTTTGTAAAAATAAACAACATTGTCTAGTTGTGGGTCTCTGTATTAATTCCCACCTATTGCAAGAAGACACTTTTCTGATGAGGGTTGAGGCACTGATTTATGTGTTTAGCAACATGTCCCCCAGGAGTCATTTTGTTGCTATGTTTATTTAGCAGAACAATAGTAGTAGGTTTTGCTCAGGCCCATGACCTCTCTAGTTTCAGGTTCTTGTCCTCATTAACAGTGCCAGGAATAGCTGCTATGTTCTGAAATATTGGTTGAAGATGTGCTACATTTGTTTATGCTGCAGAATATTTGTTTACTGATGCAAAGATGTGTTGCGCTCTTTTATGTTGCATTTGTTTAACTCTGTTAAGCTGTGTTACTTTGCCTGCCTAAAATACCTGACTGGTCTAATCAAGAGCTGAATAGCCAATAGCTAGGCAGGAGAGAGAAATAGGCAGGACTGCCAGGCGGAGAGAATAAATAGAAGAAGAGAGAAGAGGGAAGAGTGAGAAAGGAGAAGGAGAGAAGGATGCCACAGGCTGGTCACCCAGCCACCCAGCCAAGAACAGAGTAAGAAGGAAAGAAAGGTGTATAGAGTAGAGAAAGGTAAAAGCCTGGAGGCAAAAGGTAGATGGAGTGATTTAAGTTAAGAAAAACTGGCTAGAAATAAGCCAGACTAAACTGGGCATTCATAAGTAAGAATAAGTCTCTATGTATTTATTTGGGAGCTGGGTGGCAGGCCGCCAAAGAGTAAAGAGTGTAAAACAAACAAACAAACAAACAAACAAAACAAAAACAAACAAAAACCCTATACTGCTATCTTATGGAGTAGGCCTTAACTCCAATCAAAAACTGTTTTGTGCCGGGCGGTGGTGGCACACGCCTTTAATCCCAGCACTCGGGAGGCAGAGGCAGGTGGATCTCTGTGAGTTCAAGACCAGCCTGGGCTACAGAGTGAGTTCCAGGAAAGGTGCAAAGCTACATATAGAAACTCTGTCTTGAAAAAAAAAACAAAAAAAAGGTGTTTAGTTACTCCCATAACATTTATGCCACTAGTAGGTTTGTCTTGCAGACAGGTCAATGCTGTAGTTCATATAGGTAAGGGCTGTGTCCAACCTGAAGTCTAGAGGCATTCTTTTCTCCACCTTAAAATGTCTGCATTCTACAGGGGGATCAGGATCTGTCCCTGGTGCATGGGCAGGCTTCTGGGAATCCGGTGCCTGTGGTGTGACACCTTGCACAGCCTTGGTGCAGTGGGAAGGGGCTTGGACCTGCCTAGGCTCAGTGTGCTGGGCTCTGCTGACTCCCCATGGGAGACCTTGATTTGGGGGATGTGGGGATGTGGGGTGGCTTGGGAAAGAGGGCTGGGGGGTGGGAGGAGGGAGGAGGGGGGTCTGTGGATAGCACGAGGAGTAGAAAGTTTCTTAATAAAGAAAAATAAAATAAATAAATAATATTTTTGTCACGACACTGAGAAAATAACTAATAAAAGAAGATAAAACATTTAAAAAAAAGAAAAAAATGTCTGCCTTCTAGCCTAGAACAATTTCTGTCTTGTTTCTCTGTACTTTCCTAGTCCATTTTTAAAATTAAGATTTGACTGATAAAACCTAAGATTCATGATCTGAAATGTAGACTTCAGCAGATGTTATAGATCTGTAATGTCTTATCATCATACCGCCCTAATTCCAAAACATTCTTAATGTATAGCCTCTATCACTCTCCCAGCTTTTCTTCCTACTTGCTTGTCTCAACTCATACCTTGTGTACTCTGAAATGTGAGTCACTGTATTCTAACCCTATTTCCTGGTGTATAAACATTAATATTCAGCAATTTCTCCCATACACCTCTTCTGGATAACCTGACAATATGTGTATGTCACCCCTGTTGTGGCCCCCAATAGCATCACCACCTTTGCCCCTCTTTGGGAAGAGTCCTCCCGTGACTACATTCTACAAATACAGACCAAGCAATCCAGAGATCACACCTCGCTCATGCTTCTGGTGACTTCCCACTGCCCCAAGTCTCTCAAGACCAGACACAAGACAATGAAGGCCAAGCCCTGATGTTGATCCTGAGGAGACTCCACAAACTAGTCAGTCCTAAGCATGATTAGTTTGCCTCTCCTGCTCCTCCTGAGGAGCCATAGTAAGGGGTCCCTAGCTCCCATGTGATGCTTCCCCATGTGGTTCCTATAGACGGAGTGTCCTTCCTTGATACTATAGCAAACTACGCTTTCAATAACAATTCTCCACTCACGTCTTACAATGTTTCAAGTTTTCTAATAGACTATACTTTAAAACATTCTAGACTTAGATTATAGTTCAGGGGTAGATCAGTTACTGAGCATATGCAAGGTCTTGGGTTCCATTCTTGGTACTACACACACACACACACACACACACACACACACACACACACACACACCACACACACACACATGCAAGCTGGGTATGGTGGTACAGGCCTATAATCCCAATACTGAAAAGGGAGTCATGAGTTCAAGTTCAATACACTTACATAGTCAGTTATGGTTGAGCTTGAGCTACATAACAAGATCCTTTTCAAACAAATGAACAAAAAAAATGACTTGATTCAACTACCACAAAATCAGGAGATATTACCATGAAATATCAGACAGTCTGGGCTCTACAGGAACACTCCTGTGTGACCTTAGGGATGTTAATTAAATTCTCAGGTCCAAATTCATTTAAACTGATCATTCATTAACGTTTTATAACACACACCTCATTTGTATAAACAGTCATATACCCTCCTGCTGGTGGGAATGGAGCAGCCCCGACTCACTTCCCTTCACCAAGCTCTGTCCCATAACATCACTCAACAGGAAGTACAGCTGCTTTCTTTAGTCTTTGGGGGGTGTTGGAGATTGAACTCAGGGTCTCATACATGACAGACAATTTTGCTACTCCAGCCTTCTTGCAACTTTTTATTTTAAGATGGGGAATCACCAAATTGTCCAGTCTGGCCTGAACTTATCTTCTTGATTATTGGGGCTCACAGGCCAAGTCACCAATTCCGGCTTATTGTTTTAATGTAAAATATTTGTACTATTACTTCAGCTTGTATAGAACTATATATACTATGTTGTAAATCAGTGGAATGGCTATTTCTAATCTCTCTACACATTTTGAGATTCTATTAAGAATACAACAGTCATCCAATTCACATTAATTCAATCCCTACACATAGCATTCATCATTGACTGAGTATTGACTGAGAACTTACTATGTATGAGGTTCTTTACTAAATCAGGGACAGGAAGATGAAAGGAAAATGAGTGGGTAGCATTGGATTGTCCTGGAGCACGGGGAAGTCATTGGACCCTCCTGTATTTACAGGTTTCCTGTAGGAACGTGTTACTTAGGAGAGGTGAATTGCTAAAGTGTGGTACTCATTGGAGCCAGAATAGAAATACGAGCCACCTACCTGTAATTCTGACACTGGGCTAAATGACACACCTCAGTAGCAACTCATCCCATGGGCAAGTTTATGCACAAACAGGCAGAACCTACCACTGGGTGCTGTTTACACCAAAGAAACAGAACCTACAAAATGAGTTTCATTTTCCAAAACAACCCTGGTCTGTAAGCTCTGGCTACTGAGGACTGGCTGTCAGTCTCTCTGTGTCTAGGTCTCTCTCCCTGCCCTTCTCCTTTCCTTCCCCCTCCCGCTCCCTGTCTCTGTAGTGCCTGTGGTCAGAAGCAGATCCTCTGGGTGCTGAGCAAGCACTCTATCACTAAACCACCTATCACTAAATCACCAGGAGCTCCAGAACTTTCTTTGTTGAATTGTCAAGGCCCGACTCAAAGGAAGACACTTTAGTAAAGTATCGGTAGGGCCATCAAGGGCAGTGGATCCTTTAGGAGAGGATGAAGTGGAGATGGCATTTTTGCCACCCTGAGGTAATTTTAAATCGGAAAGACCTCAGGAAGACTTGGAGAAAATGGACGTAGAGAAAACACCGCAAAGGCATCATGAAGCAGTCCTATCCTCAGGGGATCCTTCTTGCACACTGTACTTCTTGACAGACAGTCAGCTTCTAGGTGCAGGGAGGCTCTGATTATAGCAAGATACCGTATATTCCAGACACCCAGAATGTAGAGGGACACAGCCATCAGGGTCCTCATTTACCACAGCCAATCTCAGCACTGACAGTAATTATCTGTCCCCACTTCAGTCCTCCTTGTATAATTTCTGTATTGTACTACATATAGACATATAACTCTCTATTGTCAACAGCTTCCCATCTCAACCTACGTGTGATTAAAGAAAGCTTCAGCATCCGACAAAAGAAATAAATATTAAATACTATCATCAGCCTTTTATAATAATCCAAATAAACAGATAGCATCTGCCTGCCAGCTTCACCCATCACAGGAAGCTACGTGTCCCATGATTTTTGTTCCCCACTATTACAAAGGAACAGCTACATCTCACAAGCTTTGTTTAGGAAACATATCCAGTCCATAGACAGCTTTTAAATTCTAATTCAACTATTCTTATCTGAGCTACAAAGGAAAATTTAATTTATTTTTTTGCTTAAGCAGAAAAAAACTCATTAATTTCGATTACTGACTCATAGGGGTGGCAGAAAATAGAGCAAATTATGAATTAATATCATTGACAAAAAGGATAAAGAGGTAAAACAGAAAAAGAAGAAAAAGAAACCTTATTCTCACGTGTAAAGAGACTAGTTTGTTTGTATAATGTGGTTAAACTGCCATAACAAAATATCTCAAGTCCACATCTCACTCAGAATCACTTCTGTCTTGGTCACTTACACAGCAGTCCAGAGGTGACCAGTATGACACTTTGGCAATATTCAACTGAGGGTACTTTTTTCTCCATCTCAGGAGGCTATAGTTGCTTTTAACCACTAGGGGTAAGAAAGGGGAAGATGCTCAGATCCCACTGTGCAGAACTGAATGGCAAGGGCACACACATTGCAAGGAGGTGGGAAACATGGCACCCAACAGTGCTGCTACGTGCTCAGCTCAAGTCCAGGGCAGTTCAGCATTAAATGGGACAAGAGTAACTTATTGAGAGACGATTGTTAACCCACTCTGCATACAAACTCTTAAAACTATAGTCCACACGCCAAACCTAGCTCATTACCCTGAATGGTCTGTGAGTAAGAGAGACCATTTGCAGCTTATTTAGTCCTCTGGATTCCCTACAATATAAAATAGAACAGAACAGAAATCTTCTAGAACAGAAATCCATTTTTTTCATTTGTAGATGCATGTTCCCCAAATGATATTCCATTATTAGCAATAAAACTAACTTTATAATACTTTAATATTCACCAACAAAGCAATCTATGGAAATCTATTCTATTATTGTGTGAGCAGCAGCGTGTATCCTTGCTTTTGCCTCTCCATTTCCAAAGACTTAACAAAAAAGGTCAGTCAACTAAGGCTGTCATCTGAAATGGACCAAGCTAACAGGATCTGTCTAAAGTATCCGTTATAGTTCAACAATAAAGATGCTCCCCGGAGGCACAAGGTTTGATAGTTTGATGACTAGATGTTATGGCTCTAACTTCATCAATGAGTTAGATGGTAAGCAATGAGGTGGTGGTGCCTGGCGGCAGGAAGTGGGCCACTGGAGGCACATCGCTGAAGAGTGTCTCTTGTGCTTGTCTCTACGTTGCTGTGTGTCCCCCTGCTTCCTAGTTGCCACGAGGAGAGTAGCTCTGCTCCTATACCCTCTCTGTCATGCGGCTCTATCTTCCCACTGGCCCATGGCAAGGAGCAAGCCAACTCCTCTGAAAACAGGAGCCCAAATAAATCTTCCCTCTTTTAACTGTGCCTGCCCCCAGGCATTTTGCCACAGCAATAGAAAGAAACTTAACAGTAAATAAAAAATGGCTCACAAGTCAATCAGCAACTGGGATTCCATCACCTTAATGAAATTTGTCCTGTGTTGCCGTTTGTTGATTAATTGATCAGTTGGTCTGTTGATTGGGATGTGTGTGTGTGTGTGTGTGTGTGTGTGTGTGTGTGTGTGTGTGTGTGTGACACAGAGCACATGTAGTGGTCAGAGAATACCTTGTAGGAGTCAGTTCTCTCCTATAATGTGGGTTCCAGGGACTAAATTCAGGTTATCAGACTTGGCTGCATGTACCTTACCTGGGGAGGTCATCTCTTCAGCCACGTATTTCTAATTATATTCAAACTTCTTTAGTCAGGTCACACATCTAGTAGCTTCTACTAGCCAAAGTCCACTAGATGAACAGGACACTAGAGGAGAAAACAGTTCCTGTCTAGCTGAAACCAGAGCACTAAGGCATAGACAGTGTACAAAAAGGAGAGTATTTAGACAATTCCATGTGGTATGTTCTCCTTGTCCAAGACATAGTTCTAATAACCGGTAATGACCTAATTGATCTAATGCATAACAGCATAGAAGCAGCAAGGTCAAAATGACCCTAAGGAGAGAAAGTCAGCTGCTCTCTAGGACCTCTTAACACAGGACTAAGACCTTTATGAAACCTCTGGGGCCCTCAGGACACCACTGTATCACAGCTCTGTATCCTAACAACCTTAAACATGATGCTGAACCATCAACTCCAGGCAAAAGTGAGCGCACCACATTCTATTTTCAGAGGCAGAAAGAAAGACTTCAGAAAGAACCATCAGGGGCAGGGAGCTGGTCCAGTGGATAGGGCGCTTGCTGCGTAAGTGTTAGGACGGACTGCAGTTCGAAACCTTAGCAGCCACAGAGAAGGCAGGAGGGTGTACCATTCTGCCTGCAGTCTATCCGTGCACTCAGGAGGCAGAAACGGAATCCTCTGGGTGAGTTGGCCAGCTAGATTAACTGCAATCAGGGAGCTCTGGTTTCAGTGAGAGACCGTGCTTCAGTAAAATAAAGTGGAGACAATTAAGAGAGACACCCTAAGCCAACTTCATAGCCCCACATGTACCTGTATACATGTGCACACACATGCAAACATACATAAACATATGCACACAGAACACACACACACATAGAAGAGAGAGAGAGAGAGAGAGATCAAAAACAAATTTGTGTCCATTTGAAGATAAATGCAATGGCCTGTAAGTTAATTTGTATGGAACACTCATTCTCCCAAGAACTCATGTAAATGAGATGTGATGACAGACTGCATGTAAACAGCTATCTCCACAGCCCTAGCAAACAGATTCTTTTACCCTCATACTTTCATCTATTTTTAAAAAATAAGACTCCACTCCTATTGACAATATTGTGGGAAAACTTGTCAGCCCTTGTCCCCTAATCACACATATGAATATTTTATACCCAATGACAAGAAGCCATTTGAACTTGGCTTAAGAAAACAAAAAACAAAAAAACAAAGAAAGAAAAGGCATTGACGGAAAAAAAACAATGGCATGTGAAGAAAATGCAAATGGCGGGTTTCTTCCAGGAGGTGACGAGGACCACTTCTCTGCGCGTGTAAAATAGTGTCTGAAAGGACAAGCAAGAGGGACACTTCTTTGCTTCTCCTTGTGACCATCAGACTTCTAGACCAAATACCGAGAGAACCAGTTAGGTCCAGGAGATTCTACCGTTGCCTCAGTCTCTGAGGTTTCACTCTGACAAACCATGGTAGGGAGGGTGTGCAGGAGAAACTTGTTTTTAAGGCATACAGGAAACAGGGTATTAATAACAGAAAGAGACTATGATAAGATACCGCCTGCAAAGATTATGGCCCCAGTGACCCTCTTCCTCCAACCAAGCCCTGCTTTCCACAGCTCTACCGACTCCCAAATGTCTGTTCAGATTTGGGATTAAATCATTCATTAAGGCAGATCACTCATGGCCTAATAGTCTCTAGAGACATCATCATAGCCACCCAGAGGTGTGCTTTACTACCCTCCTAGGCATTTCTCAATCAAAATGACAATCAGGATTAACTGTCATATGCCTCCTTGGGGGACAGGATCCACCCGTTCAATGCACACATACAAAGAGCCTTTCTGTTTCCCATCCCCTGGCAATAATAAGTGGCCCAGGGTTAGGCATACTTGTCAATTTGCACTAGTGACCCCAAGAGATGAGAAAGATATCTCATACTCCTGTTGATAACTACAAAGGTGCGTTTGGGGGGCCACCAGCCACTGAGTGACTTCCTAGGAGTCTCCGTAAGAAGACAGTTGTTACTGGAGAACAGAACTGAGTAGAGGAGGGAACGGGACGGAGGCTCAACCAGGTTCATGATGCTGCCATTCAGCTCACCTCCGAGGAGTCTGACCCCTGCTGCTCTTGTTAGACAAACCATCTTTTCTGGTGTAAGACAAACAGAGTTTGGTTTCTGCTACATGCAACTGGATTCATTCTGAGGAGCCAGGGAGCCCTGGAAATGACCTAGAGAAGAGTCCATGTGAATTCAGAGGCATGTCCTTGGGGAGTCCTCTGAGTATCTCACTGCTGAGCTTCGTTCATAGGGTCTCTATAGAGGACAGTGTGTGTGTGTGTGTGTGTGTGTGTGTGTGTGTGTATGCACGCGTGTGTAGGTAGAGAATATAGCCATGGCGATTTAATACTTTCCACTTTTGCATTTCCATCACCCTGTAGTTGAAGGCAGGCAAAGGCAAAACTTCCAAACAGCAACATCTGGGAGGATCACTGTATTGGTTAAGGTAGAAGCTGTCCAATTCTCTTGAAATGGATAGTAATGGATATCTGTTGTCATACCTACCCAGAATCCCTTTATCCCCTTCTGAAAGCATTATGGTGCTCTGTGTCTGGGACAACAATCTCTTATCATTTAGATACTGCTGAATGAACCTAGCAGGGTGGACACATGACTCAGATCTAAACAGTTAGTGTGGCCATCTTTGGGCAATGAAGAACACATCCAAAGAGGTGTGATCAGAATGAATACAGAGACTTTGGCATACTGACTGGGAAAGGGATGCTGGATCTACCTTCTACCCTGAAACTGCCAAAGGTGGCTTCACAGATATGACCTATCTGTGAGAGAGGGGCAGAGTCAAGACAGTTGAGACTGGCAGACCAAATGCTTTCCTTGAGTCTCTGAATTGAGGCGACTGTGAAGTTGCATTTATCATTTGTACTGGTTCGATTTTTTTTTTTGTCAAGTTGACACGTTAGGGGTCATCTGGAAAGAGGGGTATCAAAGGAGGAAATGCCTTCATTAGATTGGCCTGTAGGCGAGTATGTAGGGGTATCTTCTTGATTAATGACAGATGTGGGAGAAGCCAGTGCACGGTGGGTGGTGCCACCCATGGCCAGGTGGTCTTAAGACCAGGTTGGTATAAGAAAGCAGGCTGAGTAAGCTAGTCAGTAGATTTCCTCTATGGTTGCTGCTTGAATTCCTGCCTTGAGTTCCTGCCCTGACTTCTCTCAGTGATAGACTGTAACCTGTGAAAGGAAATAAATCCTTTCCTCCCCAAGTTACTTTTGGTCTTGGTCTTTATTATCACAGCAATAGAAAACTAACTAAGACACCGTCTGACTTCTTTGTAAAAATCTACTTTATCACTTGAGCAAAGATCTTTCATCCACTGTTAACTTACTAGCAAAGCACAGGGATTCAGAAAAATATTTTTAATACACTAAGTGAAAGAAATATCTGAATGTCCTAATAAGGACTGGAAAAGTTACCTGAACATGTTTTCCTTGATTTTTTTTTTCTTTTTTGAACTCTCACTATGTATCCCTGGCTGGCAAGGAATTTGCGATATAGACCAGGGTGGTATCAAACTCACAGAGATCTGCCTGCCTCTGTCCCCAGAAAGCTGGAATTGTCAAGGGCATGCACCACCAAATGCAAATTCCTTAAGTTTTGAAAAATTCTTGAACAGATATTATGTAGTACAATATATTGCAGCTATACGATGACGGCTGTAGCTTTGTGAGCTGGCCAACATCCAATAAACTAGTGAACTTTGGAGATATAATCTAGTTTATCTGGTTGCTTTATGGTGTTTTAAAAAAGTACCATTGGAAAATCACAATCCTCAATACTATAAATTCTTTCTATGTCCTTCCACCAAGAACAAGTGACCAAAGCCACAAACCAATTATCCTGTAGTCGAGATCTCTACCTTACGCCTCTGCTATTCTTTGTATATTTAAAATGATAAGAGAAACACACACGAAATAATTTTGTTGTTGTTATTGTTACCACTCCTAGAGAAGGCATTGCCTTGGATTTGTGCTCAAGTAAAATCGCTATTCACAGAAAATGAAAACATTCGTTTTTAAATGATTATTTTTAAGCGGCAATAGTTGTTCAACCAGCATTCTGTTATATCATTGGAGATGAAGATCAAGGTGCATTTGTTCTTTTAGAAGTAATCAATTTTTAATGACAGTGGTTTCTACCGGCAAGATCACCAGCTAATGTTAAGCACACTTTCCTTAAGCAAACGGTAGAAATCCTCTTCACCACCACCACACAACCTCTATCCAATTCATACAACTCACCATACTATTCTTTGGAGCCATTAACAGGTATCTCTGTCTGTCTCTCTGACTATCTCTAGCTCCTTCTCCCCACTGGCCAACTGGGAGACATCGAATACTATTCCGGGTCTTGAAAACTCTCAAGGCACGTTAACATATTTTAGAATGTGAGAAGTCTTGCAGTTAGAGATAATCTGCTCAAATTTGCTTAACCCAGCATTTCCCAAAGTTAACTTTCTCAAGATTAACTATAGCGTTTCACACCCCTTCCATACAACCCCACCTCCAGACCCCCCATCCCTCAAACCAACTTTGGGAACAGCTTGCAGAACTAGCTCCATAAAGCAAAGTTTGGGAACTCTACTTTAGTGGTTTCTATCCCCACAGATTTTGCTGTCTGAATAATATATAAGGAGTTTTGAGTGACAATTGCACCCATTTGAATATATCTTCAACTGACTCCAAAATTAGAAGTTTAAAATGCAAATTTCAGAAAGCAAACTGTCTTTCCCATTTAGACATGTTGCTGAAATGTATTTGATTTTGTATAGGCTCTTATCACTTACCACCATATCTGCTATAGGTTATAGGATCAAAAGACTGATAAATATTGAACACAAATATGATTAGTTATGTTTAAATTTTATGCACATAGAGATCCCTGACAATCTTAATACGATGACTACATCCTTGATCTTGCTTGTTTTTTTGGTATGTGCCTCTTAGGACAATTGGTATAATGGAGATCTCTTCATTTATCCTCTGTAGAAGATGTGCATTGTGCACCTGTGTTAGTATGGGGGACGACATGAAGCTCTGTCTATTGAGCCTCAGATGTGGCAGCGGAGAATCTTCAAACATACTAGAAGCCCAACTTCACATCACATCTCTTAAATGAACTTCTTTACTTAGCTGCTTGGCTCTGCATTAAATCTTGGCATATACAGAACAATAAAAACAGGGCAACTTATAAGGTATATCTCTGTTGGCTGGATTATGAAGATTAGCTTCTTAGCTGATGTTCAAAGAAGTCACTGAATATAAGCACAATCAAAACATAAAACCCTGAAAACCATTTCAATATCAACAGGAAATGGAGCAGACAGGGTGGAGTCAAGACACCACTTTCTGCTACATAACATCAGCCCACATCACAAGAGATTACTCCATTTAATTCTCTAAGGAATGTGATAGAGTCCGGCTCTGAGAAAGACTTATCATCAGGAAATAATATAATTGTTCTGCTGGCCAAAGTGTACCTGTGGAATACACAGGTTTGATGCAATTTAAAATTCAGGTCACTGGTATTGAGGATATGTTGAAATGGGAGATGAGTTGGTTTTCTTTTTTTCTTTTCTTTTCTTTTTTAAAATAGATTCTTTTCTCACATAAAAATACATCCTGATTATAGTTTCTCCTCCTTCTACTCCCCCAAGTTCCTCCCCACCTCTTCTCCCATCCGATCCACTCCCTTTCTGCCTCTTCTGTCTCTCATTAGTATAGAACAGACTTCTAAGAGAAAACAAGAAGACATAACAAAATAAAATGTAAGATAAAACAAAAATTATTATATCACAGTTGGACAAGACAAACCAACAGAAGGAAAAGAGCCCAAGAGAAGGCACAAGAATCAGAGACCCGCTCGTTCACACACTCAGGAGTCCCATAGAAACACTAACCTGGAAGCCATAATATATACACAGAGGACCTGGTGTGGCCGGCCCTGTGCAGGCCCTGTGTGTGCTACTTCAGTCTCTGTGGGTCCACATAAGCTTTGCTCAGGCTGACTTAGAGGGCCTTGAGATTCTCACTAATTCTCTAGTATATTCTGACACTAGCTCCTAGAGAAAGCAAGGTCTCTCCCCTCAAAGCAGCCTATGTCTGTCTCCTGCTGCCTTGTCCATTCACACAGTTCTCATCATTGCTAGAGGCTGAACCAAGAGCTGTGTTTGCTAAGTGTGGCAATGCCTCTCAGCTTCATACAAGTCTTAGTTAGACCTCTGTTAGCATTCACTTTTCCTCCAAATGTGGTATGTATGCCACTGCTTACACACAGAGTGATTTTAGATAACTTGGATACATTGTTCATGTTAATAAAAAGAAGTGATTAATATAATAGAAATAAATCTGTCATTTACTGAATATTCCCTTGTAGTGTCAAGCAAAAAAACAAATACATTAACTTGACTGGTCATAAGACCACTGTGTGCTGGATCTTACTATCTCCATTGAACAGAATGGAGACAGTAGGAAGATAAGTAACTTGCTCAAAATCATGTAGTAAGAAAAAGCCAAAAATTCAAGGACAAGAAGTTGAGCGGGGAGCCCCATTTTTCCATTTTGTGGACACAGAATGCACAGGCTGGCTTTGAACTTGAAACCGACTGCTTGATGAACCTTCCTG
>CABHPQ010156690.1:174-19632 GCA_902168405.1 Peromyscus aztecus | reverse complement strand
TTTCATTTATTGGGTAAAATGATTACATCTGGAAAATGTACATACTTGGACTCAAAACTCAAATCAGTCCCCAGCTGCATCAGAAAATCTCTATTAATTTTAAGCAGATTCCAACAGAATTGAACAGTGAGGCGCCACCATGTTTCTCAATACTTGATCTGTCACCTGTGAATCTAATTTAATTCCAGTATCTTTGCTTTAGAAGTTTTGTGGAGAAGTTTCAAGTCTTTGCTGACTTGTAGGCTATCAGTTCTACTAGCCAGACTCTACAAAGCCTTATGTCCATCTTGAATAATTCTACACTTGAGAGAGAGAGAGAGAGAGAGAGAGAGAGAGAGAGAGAGAGAGAGAGAGAGGAACTATGAAACTTCTAGAAAATCAATATTTCAGAAAGTAAACTTGAGGACATAAGACATAAACTTTGCATGTTTTCCTCCCATGTTATCCAAAGTGCATGAACAACCACAGTCTCTGAGACACAGCAGAGAGACCTGCACGAAACTGCTTAGATGGTGGATCCATACTTCAAGATTTAAATCTCAGTGTGAAACAAGTGCATTTCCCTGCTTATCTCTTACATCTCCCCTCCTGTGGGGTTCTCCCAAAGGTCATGGCCCCTGTGATTGGTATTGGCTACCTAAAAACCTGCCTATTTTTTCCTAAACTTTATCTTGACTCTCCCTCCAACAAGATCTTGGGAAAGTCTTCAAGATCCTTCAGGATACCCTTCAGGATACCCACAGTGAACCCACTGTCTTCACATCCCTAAACCCCTCCCCCACTACACACATACATATTATCCTATTCCTGGGAGCCTGGGGTTTTGTCTGATGATAACAGATGGAAGTTAATTGGATAATAGGCCAGATCACATCAAGTTTTAAAAACGCTTCAGTGTAATTAAGACGATGTCTATGACACAACCCTGCTCTGGACTGGGTGCAGCAGGCAGAGTGGGAAACCACGTTGAGAACCCTTCCTGTTGAGAGGCCTTCCATCTGGACAGATGCTGACTAAGAGCAGTACAGCTGCATGGGGCAGGTGATGAAAATGAGATTGTCACATGAGTCAACAGGCCCCTTCCAAACGGAAAACGCTTTTGAAGAATTGTACAATGTGTACTCAAGGCATTTTTTTAAGTATATGAAAAGATCATTTAAAATGTTGAGAAGAGAGCATAGGTAGGAAGGAACAAACCCGAAACCCGCAGGCATTCACTCACCCATATCTTTTAAAACATTGCCTTCAACTCATTAAACAAGCAACAAACAGCTTCCTAGACAAGATGCTGAGGAGGTGGAAAGTGAATGGAAATGATGACTATCGTCCATTTATGACCTCCAAATGCCCTCTGCACCTACGACACTGCTCTGAGGACCCCATGCCTTGAACACACTTTTCCTGAAAAGGGCTTGATAAAAACCTACACTCAGTAGCACAAACCTGTAATCCCAGCACTCAGGGAGCTGAGACAGGAGGACTGTAAGTTCAAAGCCAGCCTGGGCTCTACAGTGAAACCCTGTCTCGAGGGCCACAACATCCAAGCAAAGAAAAGGACCAGAGAGTGAAATAGTTCAGGCACTGTGTGCTATGCAGGTTCTATTGTATATTCTCCTCTGGGGCGTTGTGCAGCCCTTTAAGAGTGTGAAAGCCATTCTGTGTGTGAGGACCATTCGCTGGCAGCATCTGTCCCACAGGCTGCTTCTGCCACATCCCTGCCTCAGCCAAGCACGCTGGCCAAGCAACCAGACAAAATTACTAAACTAGAGAAAACCCAGAGTCTTCTGTGGAAAAGGGCAATACCTTGGTGGACAGGGAGTAAGCAGAGTTCAAGTCTGCCCCAAGTCAATGGGCTGCGTTTACACAATTCTAATAAAGAGCCCAGAGCTGTTTGTGTTTCTTTTGTTTGTTTGTTTGTTTTTGTCTTTGATTTACAGTAAGAAAATGGAGGTAAAGGTGATAGGGTTAAAGAATTTGGCGAATTATTCTCATCCATACAAAGACAATGTTTAAGGTTGAAAGAGTTTTTGAAAAAAGTCAGAAGGGGAAATGGTCACTAGTGATCATCACTATAATTTCCCTAGAAGATAGATTATAGTATTTTATTATTTAAATACTTTTCTATGCTTTCCACCATTGGCAATACCTAATTTCTTAGTCAGAACAAAACAAACTTGGAAGACAACCCTTAACCTCTCATAAAAAGACAACAGAAAGAAAAATGTTGATGCTCAGTAAGCCGAAATTCATTCTCAACCAGAAAACACAACTGATAATGACCTCTGGCATGTAATATAAGACTTCATAATGCAGATTAAAAATCATTATCAAGGCATTAGAGAGATGGCTCAGTTGGTAAGGTGTTTGCTGTGCCACCATGAGGACCTGAGTTTGATACCCAGCACTCACATAAAAGCCAGGTGTGGCAGTTCACACCTATAATGCCAGTTCTGAGAAGGCAGAGACTGGCAGATCCTAGGACTTTCTGTCCAGGCAAGGTTGGCCAAACTGGTGAGCTCCAGGTTTAATGAGAGATGCTGTCTCAAAATATAACATAAAGAGCAATGGAGAAAGACACCTATTGACCTCTGACCTCCAAAGGCACATACACACACATGGGCACATGCAAGACATATTTTATGGTATCTTATGAGAATAAGACATACCCTAAATTTCTCACGATTTATCCCAACATGAGCCAGACATTTCTTAGAAATACGCTGGCATGAACACCAGCACAGTGCTCATCCACAGTAAAGAGTAAATACACAGTTTGTACACAAATGACAAGATCCAAAAAATGTTCTGTAACAGCAAAGCCAGATTCACTAAAAGAAACAAGATCAATAACCTTGATTTGGACATTATTAGATTGTTAGAGCAAAACACTATAATTAGTGGGGGCCTGTCCTTATTAGGGCAGGAAGTTGGAAAACAGGACTTGCTAGTCACTTGTTTCTAATATAATGAACGAAGGAAACAATATACTGGGGTTATTAACAAATCAACTGGGGGAAATTAATAACCCTATGGAATATGATGCAAGAGTATTAAGATACAACAGCTGCAGGGAATAACCCAGAAACCCTCTAATTAAGATATGAAGGAGTTGGTTCAACTGAAGAAGACCAAAGGGATAAAACATACTTTAGTACTGAATAGCTTTGGTATAGACTAGTTTAGACTGTCCCAGAGACTAGGAGTAGAACCCACCCAGGACAGATGCGTACAAACTGTATGAGATCATTAACCTCCCATGGTATCCATCTCCTTCTCCACCATCAAGCGCAGAAGCAGCTAACCTCGAAGGGTGAGTGTGGAGTGAGAAAATAGGACAGCTGGTTCAAAGGCTTACAATGAAATTCATAGATTTCCGTTCTGTAACTGTTTCCTGTGGATTGGAGCATTACCTTCTACAGTGAGTGGGGAGATTCAAGAGGCTCATGAAGGTCACAGATCCCCTTCCTGAGGCTATATAGGCAATAAATCAATGCTATGGGAGAGGAGACTCTTTTGCAAGGAGGCACCCCACAGTTGCACAAAGGACATGACTTTTGTATGTTGTTACTGCTGGCGTGAGCCTTTTAGTGATGCAGGTGCCTTTGAGACACCCATCCTCTTGTAAGTAAACAAAGAGCCAAGCTCCTATAAGCAACCCAAATGAACTTACTGGTTCACCTTGCTGGACTTGGGGGAAGCGTTTCTTGGATCTTTTGTTGCCCTCTTTACCTAGAGCCAAGGGAAATAATCTCATGGAAAGCAATGGAAAACTTACTGAACTACCAATAACTCCATGAAGAAAAGGCAGTCACCAGTGTCTCTGGTGCCCTGGGCATCATTTTTGCTTTTCTGGCCCAGTGGAAAGCATGGGGAAAGGCCTTGCTTGATGGTGGAAGGAGGCTGGAAGAAGCAGAAAAGAAATGCTGTGTCAACAACCTAAGTGATGATGTGGGTGTTGCCTAGGGACAGCTCCCAGGACAGCGAGTGTCTGGACTGAGTGTAAGAGTTGGCTTACACTGTGCCTACCATGTCCCAAGCCCTGAGTCTGCACAAAATTTGGGATGAAAGAAAGTTTTAAAAAAAAAATCCTGTCAGAGCAGGATAGGTGAAACCACAGAAGGTGGGGGAGTATGTCAGAGAAAATTCAATAAAACTTCTAAGTAAAAGGAAAATAAATTCAGTGAGAACTCAGCAAATCTAGGATAAACCTATCGAACATGACTTTAAAAGAGATGTCGAAGACAAAGAGGGAAGAAAATTGGCAGTGCTGGGAAGAAGTCATGAAGACAGAAATCAATATTACTCAGTAACAAGATAAGAGACAAATGCTAGAAATACAGGGTAAGTGTGTGTAATAAGTGGGCGCCACATGGCATGTACCATGATGCTAAGAGAATTAGACGATGACCTTGCGGGAAGAAGCAGGCATGCTAAGTTCTGGCCATCACCAGATGCTGATGAAAGACTCTGTGGCTACCAGCGATCACGCGAAAGAGAAAAGGCAGTTCTGACAACCTGCCAGTGAGTCTGCAGAGAAGTCATAAAGTCTCAGTCTGCAGAGAAGTAATAAAGACAATTTATAGAGCCACTGAGAATCAATAGCAACATTAAAATTGATCATAATTAACATTAAGGGTCATTGAACTTGGAGTAATAATGAGCTCTTATTTTGAGAAAAAAATGTATGTAACAGGCATGGTGGATGTTTACGTTAGTAGAGGCACCTTTGTACTGGGTGAGAGAGAAGGACATGGGTGTGAGTTTCAGTTGTCCCAACATGCCACTTAAATTCTCTAATGCTATTTTATCTAAATCATGTAGATATGTAAAAGATAAGTGAATACATGAATATCTCTATTCTTGACGCATGTGACTATTCATAGTCAATTGACAAAAGACAGCACACAGCAGGAGCTATCCACGACAGCTATTTGATACGTGATAGCATCAATTGTTTTGAGTAGATTCTAAAGAAAGGGGGAAAGACACAAGTTCCCACTGCCTGTTGAGATGCTATCAAATTTCTAAACAATAAATGATCACAATGTTGGCAAGTACTGTTTGGTGCTCAGTTCCTCAGAAATACAAAGAGTTTCCTTTGGCCCTTAAAATGATAAGTGGAGGGAGGCAGTTAAGTGATTTCGCTCACCCCAAGCACCTGTGACCCTTGTCTGTCTGGTCCTTTAATAAGAATCCGTCTGGACTGAGAACAACCCCCGCACAAGCTCAAGACTGCCAAGCCCAGACTCACAGACCAGGTGTTCTGAAGCAGCAGGGACATTCCTACTAGGTTCCGAGAGGTCAGCCATCACACTGCTTTCACCCTTGAGAGTGTGTCATGATCAACACATTGAATAGCCAACAAGTATTTTTGGATCAATGTCAGTAACCAAAAAAATGTCCAAGTATTTGTTTCCTCTTAGAATGCTAATTTTTTTGTTTTTCATTTTTCGCTTCTTCAGCTCATTTGTATATGCAAATATAGCCTTGAGCACTTGCCAAATGAACTAAAAAATATATATTTCATTATAAATCCTAATTCTCACCAGAGACTAGAGTTATGTGTCAAGGAGGGCAGTGTGTCATGAACTATATAAAACATGGTGGCTAAATTTATTATAAACAATAAAATATGTAAGAAGGGATTAAAAATATTTTAGGCTGTCTAAAAAGTACTACTAAAGTTCATATAATATAAGATACTGGAAGCTGAAATCAACATGTCTTACTTGAGAGGTTTTATCTGAAAACAGAGAAAGCTGCCCACCTACCTCCCGACAAAAGCTATATGGTCCGTTTGGGAAGCAATAAGATCTGCACAATGGCCTGTTTGTGTGAAGGAACGAGAAAGGCTCTCTCAGAAACTGGACCAACAGACAGCTCTGCTCAGCCAAGACAAGTTCAAGGGGCAGAGAGAGGCCAGGCTCTGATGCAAACTAATGAAATGCACCGTTGTTCATGTTCTCTTTCCAAACTCTTTGCTTTTTCCCCAGAGCTCAGGAATCCTTAGCAGTTGGTGACTATGGGGACAATGTGCTGTGGATTTCACAGGAATTCCCATAGAAATCTGTTGTCCCTTCTAACATTACTTAAGGAGTAAGCACCATCTCCCTGCCTCTACCCACTAACTGTTCCACGGAACCTAGGAATCCTGATCAAATTTCCAAATAGGTATTCTTATTACACCTGAAAAAAAAAAAACTGAATTTTTGAACATTGAGGTTGAAATGTGACCGTCAAAAGTGAGCATTTTCACACTTTGTAGATGAAGTACATTGTCCTGGAACCTATGCTGTGACCATTTCCTGATTTGATTCTGTCTCTAGAAACCTGTGGTCACACACTGCACTGCATGGACTCACTTCCAGGGCTTACTCATATCCCAAGAATGAAAGCAGCCCAATAGCCACCAGTTGAAAGCTGGATCTGTGAATTATATAAATCAAATTTTTATTAAATTTGTCCCTTCTAACATTACTTAAGGAGTAAGCACCATCTCCCTGCCTCTACCCACTAACTCATATTAAAATTTTACATTAAAATTCATTCATATTAAAATTTTACATTAAAATATTTTAAAATTATATAAATTAAACAAATAACAAAAATTTGTATATCAAAATTAATAAGTTTATCCACAAAGTTATTTGCTCTGGAGCCAAAAAATCGATCCATAAGATAGCCAATCTCCATGTGCTCAAGTGAAAAATCTCATGTTGCTGGGTTTCTAAAAGCAACATATTTAAACAAATACTACTTACTATTATGCATGAAAATGACAAGGATGTAAAGAAATACCCACACTGTTTAACTTGTACTTGTTAACTGTTACATGCCAAGAGTTGATTTTCAGCATGTCACATAAATTATCTCATTTGTTCCTCTCAGAAACTCCTACCCTCAGCGGTTCCCACTTTTCAGGTGACAAAACCAAGGCACAGTGAAGTCTAGCTGCTTCTCCACAGAGCAACTGGCTGGGATTCAAAGTCTTACGTGGTCTCAGAGCCCACTGTCTTAGCCCTGACTACATCAAACTTTCATGATAAAGTTGAATTAAAACAATATCTATCCACAAATGCAGCCCTATAGAAAATACTAGAAAGAAAATTCCAACCTGAGGAGGTTAATCACACCTGTGAAAACATAGGGAATAAATAATTTCACACCAGCAAAACTAAAAGAAGCACACCACACATATATACATACACACATACACATGTGCACACACAGACACACAGACACACACTAACAACAACAACAACAAAATACAAAATAACCGGAATTAACAATCATTGGTTATTAATATCTCTCAACATCAATGGACTCAATTCCCCAATAAAAAGACACAAGCTAATAGACTGGATGCAAAAACAGGATCTAGCTTTCTGCTGCCTCCAAAAATATACCTTAACATAAAATACAGACATTACCTCAGAGTAAAGGGTTAGAAAAAACTTTTCTAATTTTAAGTTCTACTACAGAGCTATAGTAATAAAATCCACATAGTATTTGCATTAAAACAAAACAGGTTTATCAATGGAATCAAATCAAATACCTAGAGGTAAATCAACACACCTATAGACACCTAATTGTTGACAAAGAAGTCAAAATTATACAATGGAAAAAAGAAAGCATCTTTAACCATGGTGCCGGTCCAACTGGATGTCAACAAGTAGAACAATGAAAATAGATCCATATCCACTACCCTGCACAAAACTCAAGTACAAGTGGATCAAAGACCTCAATATAAAACATTGAACCTGATAGAAGAGAAAGTTGGGAATAGCCTTGAAGGCATTGGCACAGGAGACAACTTCCTGAATTGAACATCAATAAGCACAGACACTAAGATCGACAATTAATAAATGTAGCCTCATGAAACTGAAAAGCTTCTGTAAGGAAAAAGTCACTGTCAATAGGACAAAACGGCAGTCTATAAAATGGGAAAAGATATTCACCAACCCTACATCTGACAGGGGTATAATTTCCAAAGTATATAAAGAACTCAAGAAACTAGACATCAACAAATCAAATAATCCAATTAAAAGATGGAGTACAGATCTAAATGGAGCATTTTCAACAGAAGAATCTCAAATTACTAAGAAGCACTTATAGAAATATTCAACATCCTTAGCTGTCAGAGAAATGCAAATCAAAATGACTCTGAGATTCCATCTTATACCTGTCAGAATGAATAAAATCAAAAACACAAATGACAGCTCATGCTGGAAAGCATGTGGAGCAAGGGGAACACTCCTCCATTGCTGGTGGGAATGCAAACTTGTATGTCTACTTTAGAAATCAATATATGGTTTCTTAGAAAACTGGGAATCAACCTAACTCAAGACCCAGCTATATACCAGTCCTGGGCATATACCCAAAGGATGCTCCATCATGCTACAAAGACACTTACTCAGCTATGTTCATAGCAGCTTTATTTGTAATAAAAGGAACCCGGAAACAATCTAGATGCCCCTCAACCAAAGAATGTATAAAAAAATGTGATACATTCACACAATGGAGTATTTCTCAACTATTAAAAAAAATAACATCAGGAAATTTTCAGGCAAATGGATGGACTAGAAAAAAATCATTCTGAGTTAGGTATGTAAGACAAGATGGTATATACTCACTTATGAGTAGATATTAGCTACAAAGTAAAGGATACCCAAGCTACAATCCACAGACCCAGAGAAGCTCCATAACAAGGAGGGCTCAAGGGGTGATGCATGAAACTCCCTGGGATGGGGAAATAGAATAGCTATCTAGAGTGGATGGGAGGGTGGGGAGATGGGAACAGGGGGGATCAGGTAGGGGAAAGGATGGAGTGAGAGAGTACTTGGAGAAACAAGTAGAACTGGGAGGGGGGTTGCATCTCTGGGACAAGCTAGAAACCTAAAGCAATGGAAAGTCTCAGAAATCTATGAGGGTGACCCTAGCTAAGATTTCTAGCAGAGGCCTGAGCTGGCCATCTTCTGTAACCAGACAAGACTTCCAGTGGAGGGATTGGGACACCAACCCAGCTACAAAACCTTCAGCCTACAATTTGTCCTACCTACAAGATGTGCTGGGGGTAAAGGTAGTGCAGAAATTGTAGGAGTGACCAACCAATGACTAGCCCAGCTTGAGACCCATGCCATGAGATAGAGCCCCCCCCCCCCACTGCCTGGAGGGCCAGGACCCAGACGCTGGATTGCTCAGAGACCTAGAGTAGAACCAAATGTGACTAGAGAAAAAAAAGTCAATGACATGATTCCAAATGATATTCTGCTCTACTCATAGATCGGTGCCTAGCCTAATTTTCATCAGAGAGGCTGCACCCAGCAACTAATGGAAAGAAATGCAGAGACCCACAGGCAAACATTAGGTGGAGCTTGGGGAATCCTGTGAAAAGGGGGGAGGAAGGATTGTGGGAGCCACAAGAAAACCCACAGAATCAACTAACCTGGGTTCATAGAGGCTCACAGAGACTGAACTGACAACCTAGGAACCTGCATGGGACTGACCTAGGCCCTCCGCATGTATGTTACAATTGAGAATAGAATTAATTTAAACATTTTTTAAAAAGGGAAAGCCACCTTAAAAGAGGAGAGTCGGTTCAGCATGGATAGAAGGTAGAGGCAGAAGACTTACTTCTACCCAAATCTTTGGAATTCTGTCACAAACATAAGCTGTCTAAAATTAATAATCCACTCACTTGTCATTGTTTGCTTGAATAAATTGTCAAGAAGGACCATGCAAACTGAACCACATATGAATAATGCATTTTTAACAAAATGAATTTTTATTCCCATATTTACTTGTATAATTAAGCCCTCTGTTTTTTTAAGGGACTTGAAAATGAAAAATACAATTCATTGTAAACAGAATCTACAGTGAGGAACATGAGAAATTTCCAAAGCAATCATAGAGAAATGGCAAAATATATACACTCTTATAAATATACACATACATACATATATATGTACATATACACCAATATACATATGCATATGTACACATACATGCACATATACATATATATACATAGATACACATGTTGCACACATGTGTGCATGCACATGCACACACACACACACACACACACACATACATTATGCCTATTGCTACAGGTGAGGGTTGAGGTTGTTTATCCACTACAGATTAATCAGGACAGTAGAAACTTTGGATTTTATTTCTACATAAAGGAAGAAGTTAAATGCATTCCAGGTAGTGAAAATAATAGCATATTGCCCCATTTATTACCAACAATAACAGAGAGATACAGCATTTTATGTAAAATGTTTATAGATACAGAAGTTACATCATCAGAATATGTGAAGCACACAGAAGGATGCCATAGAGTTGTGATGTACATGTACCCTTCTGTAACACAAGATCCATAGCACAGAGCTATGGAGCTTGTGAAGTCTGGACAGGAGCTGGCACTGGGGACACTGTTCAAATGCACGGGTTCAGCAGGCCTGAGCAGGGCACCAAGACTCTGCACTTCTCACAAGCTCCCTAGTGACTGAGACACCAGTGGTGACAGGCAACAGCCGGAACTGAAACATGCCAGATGATGTCTAATTAAACACAACTCTGAGGAATCAAGCTGAAGAACTAAATTGCAACTATTATGATCCGTCAAATTCAGGAAAGGAAATGGATTTTTCTCTTAGAAACTGTGAGCAGTGTGAACTTCGGGGAGAATAGTTGCCTGCGAGTCCTTTGCTTTCAAATCTGAACAATAACCCAAAGTAACTCCACATAGTTTTCAAAAGATTCAGGAGGGTTCTGATTTCATGAATAGTTTAGAAGGGCTGGGAATTAGCCTATCATTGTATGTATGAGTGAGCAGTTTTGAAGCACTTACATTTTTTAACTTAAAATTCATCTGATGAGCATAAATAGCATGCTAGGAATCGTAGAACACAAGCAGTTGAAGACAGGGTCATTGGGGTTGTCCCTGTCCTCTGGTAGCCTGAGTGAAATCTGCACCATGATGTAGAGACAGGCTATACTGGAAAGTGTGTGTAAGATTGAAAACTATACACTAAAACAATGAGGAAGTTCCCATTAAGGCAACTGAAGCGCAGGACACAGAGCCAGGAACACGTGTCGGGCTGGGGATAATGATTTCAGAGTAGAAGTGAGTAGTGGCTTCTTAGAAAAGGTAAAGAACACACACACACACACACACACACACACACACACACCACAGAACTGTAGCTGGCATGCTGGTACACACCTGGAATTTCAGGAGTCAGGAGTAAGAAGCAGGAGAGGTAAGTTCCAGGCAAGCTTGGGGTACATAGTGAGACCCCCAATTTAAAATAAAAACAAGGAGAGAGGGAAAAGATGGTGGAATGGAGTGGCAAGATGGCGACAGTTATGTGAGCGTGCCACTCAGCCCACAGTCCAGGCCTGCAGCATGGAGCCATCGTGGCAGGTGGAACTAGATACATAGCAGGTGGAACTAGAGATGTGGCAGCAGTGACAGGTACGGTGGGGGTGGGGTGAAGGAGAGAATGTCATTACTGGGTAGAGCCAGTCCTCACCCATTGGGAGGCTTGGGCTACCACCAGGCCCTCCTGGAGCTGGCACTGCTGCTGCTAATTGTGCCACTTGCCCTGCTTGGGGGAAGGGAGCATGGGGTGCAGCATTGCCCACAGGCTGCAAACATAATGGTCATGTCTGGGTTACCGGCAGGGCGGCTGGTGCCAAGGGTCAGGTAGTGTAGAGCAGCTTGGAGCTCTCGAATACCCAGTCCCTGGACATGCTGACCAACCACATGATCACCCTGAGTCTGAGCAACAACAAGATATCCAAGATGAAGAATGGTTCCTTTCCTGGGTTAAGCCTCCTCAAAAGACTTCTGTGATCCATGATGTCACCAGAAACCACGTCGATGGAAACCACGTTGAAGTTCATGATCTGTGCCGCTGCCAGAGGCCATGCTGCTGTGGTTAGGGGAGCTTCTTTTGCGGTGGTACTGATGACTGCAGACTCATGATTGAGAATGAGAGACAGTGAAGGCTTCTGTGCCAACCTCTCCCCCATTCTCACCCCCAAAAAGAAACAGTTCAGACATGGCACTTTTGAAGAGAGCCCTTAAAATTTGTGATAAAGATGCGAAAGTGCAGCTCTTCCAAGTTGATGGTTTCTGGGGGTCAGGTGGGGCACAGGACACTCAGTTTTCTTTAAGGGGCTGGCTGCTGGGAGTTTGACCATGATCCAGTTAGCATGTGGGCAACACAAATTGGACTTGGGAGGGTTTTTTGTGGGGGTGTCACAAGGGTGGGTGTATCTGGGAGGAATGGGAAGCAAGTGTGATTGGGGTGCATTGTATGAAATCCCCAAATAATTAGTAAAAACATTAAGTTGGGGGGCAGTTAAAGAAACTCCATGTAAGTAAAGCAATGCAAACCTGTGCCTTCTGGGACATGGAGAGCCAAGACCCATGAAAACCACAACGCACGTCCCTGTGCCTAGCTTGTGTGTCTTCAGTGAGCACCAAAGCAAAGTTGTGCAGCAAGTGGTGTGAATTTGTTAAATGTACAATTGTATGTTAAAAATGGACTATTGAAAATCCTTGAGAAAAGGAGTTACTAAGTGATTCTAAAAGAATCAACAGCACCAGAATACCAAGGAATGCAGAGGGAAACATGGTCCCAGGGCTGGACAGAGTACGGGGGTAGAGTACTCTGAAGTTGCCATTCCCTGTCTCAGTTTTGTCATCTGGTCTAGGGTCCACCTGGTGAAAAGTTTAGTGTTATTCTTGTAACCCAAAACACACGCAGATAATGTTCTAATAAAATTTACACCAAACTCCAGCAGGAACTTTCCAATGTTACATATTTTACAGCTCTAGGTCAAAGTGGGTGAGCTGATATAACTTATGGGCCATTATGTACTAAATCAGGTATTCCCTGACTGTGACCATCTGCGCATCTCTAGAAGCAGATGCATCTCACCAGTCTTGATTCCATTCTGGCTAATTCATAGGATGCTTCACTCCTCCCATATACCCCTTTGGAATCTCACTCACTACTTCAGTTTTCTCCTCTCTAGTATCTTTTAACTTTTTCTCTCAATTCCCTCTTTCCATCATCTTTTGACTTAGGTATCTACCATTCATTTACTGAAATAATCTTAAGCAAAATCGGTGGACCCTTGACCCCTTTCTCTAGCAAAGAAAAGTCCCGATTTTCCTTCAAACATGTTCCCCACTCGGCTAATCAGATGTCAATGTCTATTGCCCCATGGCCTTCTAGTTATGTGTCCCTGTATCCTCAAATGTTTCTGTGGTGACTTGAATGAGAATGGCCCGCATAGGTTCCTATGCTTGAATACTTGGTAGAACTCTTTGGGAAAGATTGGGAGGTGTGGCCTTGATGGATGAGGTATGTCACTGGGAGTGGGCTTTGAGGTTTCAAAAGACTTTCACTATTCCCCATGTTTCTCTCTGACTCTTGGTTGTGGATCGAGATGTGAACTCATATCTCTTCCTTTGCTCTACCATCATGCACTCTAACCCCCTGAAACCACAAGCCAAGTTGCATGCCTTCTTTTATGAATTTTTTTTAGTCATGGTGTTTTATCATAGCAACAGAACAGTGACTATGACAGTTTCTATCAACCAGCTCTCTGCATTGAGCTTTCTCTCTAGATATGGTACCTCTAGGTAGTTTAGAGAGTGCCTAAGCTCACCATTTTTATTACAGACATGGAAATGAATTATGACCTGATGACAGCTGAAGCCTCCAGTCTTCTAACATGCCCCACCTCCCAGAGCTGTTGCTCCACATCGTGAAACCATGAGCCCTCTTCCTCAGCCAAATAAAAACACTTCTCTTCTCTAGTTTACTCCTCCTTTACCTACAATTCCAGTCAGTGGTCACCTTCTGCCAGTTTTCATATTATGAGATCTTTATAAATGAATCTAACAAATGCTTTCTTGCTTACTAGGGCCTGAGGATCCTGCTTCATGAACAGTATGGGTGTTCCTTCAGCTGTAACTTTCTCATCTCTGAATTTGGGGGCCTGTTCTTTGCCTTGCAGGCTCCATTTTTATGGGCTGTGTGTGCCTCAGGGTCCTGCTCTTGGCTTTCATCCAGCCCCATTTCTTTATGTTCCATCTAAACAATTTTAGAATCTAATGAGATCTTCAGCCACACATTTCTCTAGAGCTTCTATGTTTCCACCCAGTCACTCACCCATATCTCCATGTAGTTATTAAGAACATAATAAAGGCTATACTAGTCATGGTTCTCAAGAGAAACAGAATTTATAGTATAAATACATATTGAACACACACACATGTTAGAATGGCTTATAGACTGTGGTCCTGCTACTCCAACAATGGCTGTTTACCAATTAAAGGTGCAAAAATCCAGTAGTTGTTCAGTCCACAAGGCTGGATATCTTATCTAGTCTTCAGTATTCCTCAGAATCCCAAAGAAGTAGGCTCTGATACCAGTGAAGGAATGGACTTGAAAGGGAGAGTATGAGAAAGTAATCAAAGAACTAAAGCTTCCTTCTTCCATGTCCTTTATGTAGGCCACCAGCAGAAGGTGTGAATCTTACCACCTCAAAAGATCTGGATTAAAGGTGTATCTTCAGACCTCAAAAGGTCCAGATTAAAAGTGGGCCTTCCTACTTCAAATGATTAAATTAAGAAGAAAATTCCTCAGATGTGTACCCAGATAATTGAGTTAGTTCATTTCAGATGTACTCAAGTTGACCACGAAAAATAGCCATCACAATGGCTGTAGTTGTGACTGTCTGACATGTAACCATGATTCCTCCTTCTTCCTCTCTAGGGGAATTTTGCTTCCTTGTGAGAAATCAGTCTAGATGGTTCACACAAGATGAGGCTCAGTTCCTCCCACAGGGATATAAGCTCTTATCCTGAGCAGTGAATTCCGAAATTCCTGGTGTGCTCCTCTCACAAAAACATGCCTTGGTCAGCAGTCTCCAAAAGCACTCCTCGGGATGGCTTGGAGAGGGTGTGAGAAGCCCCACACTATGACACAAACCTGAGTCATTAAGTCCGAGGCCGTCATTGGACATAATGTTTCCCAGCTGTTCCTCCAAATGAAAAATGAATAACAGGAACCGGACATGCTCACCATTTTCCTACAAGGACGTGTTCTGTTAATATAGTAGTGAGCTTTGAATTGAAAACAAAAGGGAAATGCATTTAAGGATACTAAATGTTTAATGCTGAAATGGGAGCCAGTTTATACCATGAATTTATGGCTCAGTGGAAAGAGAGAAAGCATCCCACCACACATACCTAAGTCCAATCACAGTGGCCCCACCCACTCAGAGTTAAGCAACCAGGAGAAGTTACTTTTCCTCAATGCCTCCATCTTTAAAATGGAAAATGTAAACAATCTTCAAATATTTAAATCAAGTCACTTATTTTTAGAAAGTGCCAAGAACAGAGGCTAGAAAGATAATGGCTCAGCAGGTAAGAACACTGGCTGCTCTTCCAAAGGACACAGGTTCAATTCCCAGCATCTACATGGTGGCTCCCAACTCTCTATAACTCCAGTTTCAAGCAATACAATGCCCTCTTCTGGCCTCCACAGGCACCAGGCAGGCAAGTGGCACACAGATACTCATTCAAGCAAAACACTCATAAATGTAAAACGAAAGATAATTTTTAAATGCAAAATAAAAAGCGTCAAGTAGACTATTTGTTTTCTACAGCCATCAAATGTGACCAAATGATTGCATGGTAGAGAACTTTTAGTTTAGTTTATTTTTAATTAAGTGTATAGCTTGGTCTGTGTGATGGCAAGTGTCTGTGGAGGGATCAGACCCCCTAGAGCTGGGGCTACAGGCAGTTCTGAGCAGTCTGATATGCATGCTGGGAACTGGGCTCAGATCCTCCACAAGAGCAGTACACACTCTTAACTCCTGGGCCATCTCTCCAGTCCCAAGGCAGAGACTTTTAAAAAATTATTTCTGTAGCTCCTCTGAAAAAAAAACCAAAATCTAAAAATCATCTGAGTATGAGGAATTGGAAAGAAAGGGGAAAAAAAGTATGACATGTCTTCATTCAGCTAACAAATTGAATAAAATACACTGAGTAAGAATCAAATAAATTTCAGAGCAATAATTTTTATAGAACGGTATGGCTCAATCTCCTTGAAAAATAATGATTGGTGGAAATCATTTTCCTGGAATAAATGAAAGCCTTTCCTCTGCAGCACTCATCTCCGCCATTATCAGGAGAGGACAGATGTTTTGGCAAACCATCTCCTCTGTAGCACTAACAGCACTCACCAAAGTCCTGCCAGACAGAGTCCACCACCAGCATCTTGGGTATATGCTTAGGTATATGCTTCTTGGCCTCCAAATTGTGTTTAAGCCACTCCATGTTCAATATAGCAGAAACGATTAATAAAATTATTCTTAATACTTTGTTGTTTTGATGTGTTTGTCTCAGGGTCTCATATAGCCCAGGCTGGCTTGGAACTGTCTATATTGCCAAGGTTGACTTGATTTCCTCATTGTCTATCACACAGGTGCCGTAATTACAGCCGTGTGCCACCACACTCAGCTCACAATACTTTTTTTTTTTTTTTAAGCTATGGTTCAAGGTAGTAGTTACCAAGAAAAGTCAAAAAGAGGAATCGCTGAGAACCAACTCTGCCAGACTCTTCTCGGGTGCTCCCCTCTGTCTGAGTGTCCTCATACTCTGTTGTGCCAGCAGGAGCCACTCATTCTCATTCCAATTCAACCTCTTAGGAAGCTTTCTCCAACAAATTGGACTTCTAATAAATTGAATGTTTGCTAGGAATAAACAATTCGTCATATGAATTCCCAGAACTTGTATCACTGTACTGATAATGACTCTGAAAATATTTGAACAAAATCTTCCTGGATGTTATAAATTACTATAAAAGTCTTTTTCAACAAAATTGGATATTGGTTTTAAGGATAATTTTCCCTTTTCATGTTAAGAGTATCACATACACACACAAAGAGACACCAAGTTAATCTATGTCTTAGTTGTGGGCTGAAAACTGGTAGGTCCTTCAGCTTCTCCTATTGTAGGTGGCTTGAGGGCACCAGGGCACCTGCTTAATATGCTGCTTGGAGAATTGTCTTCCTGGCCATGACACCAGGAGCGCATGACCTTCCAATACTGCATGTTTGGGGGGGACAAAGTTGTGTTTCTTACCATCCACAAGGTAACTACCTATTCTCTTGTCTGAGATGACAACAAACTATGGTTAAAAAAATAATAATGGTTCAAATTTATTGAATGTTAATCAAAAACTTGATTCATTCTATGTAGAACTTCATTGAATGTTTTGACAACTAACTCTAGGGTAGGCACTGTTATTGTCCCTCTGTTATAGATGGAGAAATTGAGTCACAAGACATTACATCTTACAGCTGGGATAGCCAGGTGATGGCTTAGGAACTGGTCAATCTCCTGATCTCTGAAGTTCCTCTTCCTACCCATAATTCCATACAGACATCTTTAAAGGACCTACTGTGTTATCCAACACATCCTGCTGTGGGGCCAAAGAGAAACAGAGTATAAAGATGAGAAGATTCAGCAGAGTCTATCTAGTCTGGGCACCAGATAAACTGGAGTTACAGGCCTAGCTATTAACTATGGAACCTGCAGGCAAATTACTCAATCTCCCTAAGCCTCAATTTCTTCATCTGTAAATTGGGGATAATTATAGCCTTCCATTACTGCTGATGAGAGGCAGAAGGAGGGTTCAGCTGCATAATCTTCATGTAATACCATGGTGCCACATCCTCCTGAAGATTACAATCTTTCAAAACTGTGGGAAAAGGCAACACTTCCCCATTGCCATCTGGTGGTAGGTGGGTCATTGTACGCCAAACCAGAATCTCCTGGTCTCAGTATACCTAAAATGCCTGACATTCTGAATTAATTGATAGACCAGCATACAGGGCATACTAGGTATTGAAGGAAGGCCCTCCTCTTGCTCATGATGGGCTCTAGGCAGCTAAAGGCAACTGTGTCCTCCCTTTGTACTCAATGTCAAAGGGAGTGGCAATGGAGATGAGAAGCAGGAGCCCAGAGACATCCATGTGTTACTTTCCCGGAAGAAAATTCTCCCTTCTGCATGCAGGAAAGGAGCGGGGCACTTCCCCACAACATGGCACAATGTCTTCATTTCCCAGGGAGGGAACACAGGTCACTCTGCTAATCAAGAGCTGGAGATCACGGAGTCTCATTCCATTGGCCTTGTGGTGCCTAGAGAGCAGGTAAAGGCTCTGTTCAGAGAGTATGAAGATGAGTCACTGAGTGGAAGGTCCCTCCTGATATCTGCCACCCAGCCCAGAATCTCAATAAAATGCAAAAGTCTCCTGCATGCTTGCCATGAAGCACCCAAAAAAAAAAAAAAAGTTATTTATAAAGTGAAAAGAAAAACTGAAAGTGGAAATCTGCCTGGCATCTAAGGAATGCAGCAGTCTGCAGCCTGATAGTGTATATGGAAGGGCCAGGACCATGGCTCATGCTTCAGTTAGGACTTTCCAAACAACCTTTCAGATAGCTCTAGGGATGCTGCAGAGATGGTTTTAAACCACATACAGCCTGAACTGTAAGGGGTCTAGGGATGTTCATGCTCTGTTCTCATGTTACACTCGATAAAAATAATGTGATAAACACATGGAAGATTCTGTTAGCAAGAGAAACTATCTGGCAACCACTTTCTATGAAACCGAGAGGTACATCCATGCCTCTTCCAGGAATCTGTCACTTACAAATAAACTCATGGCTGTATCTTAACCCTCTTCAACACTCATAGGCCAGCTCTGGGCCTCTTGGTGGGATGTGTCTCTTCATTATTAACTTCATCCTGATGTTTCAAGGTCTAGTAAATAAGTCCTCACTCCTCTTCCTAACTTTGACTTTTCTAGGAGTAGAGGTTAGGTGTTTTGAGGTTGCTCCCACGGTATCAACCTCCTTTCTGCTGTTACTTTAAAATGACCTTTCCCCATTCTTCCCAACCCCAGCTCTTTGCTGAGATTCATCAACCAAAACAATTGCAGCATCACATCCTGGCCTTGGTGTTCTTGCTGATTTAGAGGTCAAAGCTGCATGGCAGGTGTGACATCGAGGTTAAAAAGCTTCACATCATCCTCAGCAGTTGACAGCTAGGACGGCTCTGGACAATACTGCCCTCAGAGAGGAAGGCTGCTAGTGAGCTCTGAGTTCCTGCTTCCTGATAGGAAACCATAAGTGAAAAGGAAAGCAGCTGTCTTTGCAGGTGGCCGCTGAAGAACGTGCCATAAACACATCTGGAGCCCTTTGTTTGGTTCCCACCCTTGGGTGACAATGGCGAACACTAGCAATGGTCTCCTTTGGCTCCATTACCGTCCACTGTGAGCAGGTGGGAGCTGACGAGGCGATCCATGTGGAGAGAGGGAGCTACCATGCCAACGCCACCCAATTAACGTCATTCCCCCCCT
>CABHPQ010156688.1:11260-43232 GCA_902168405.1 Peromyscus aztecus | reverse complement strand
CAAAACATTTCATGAGTTATAATACAGAGAGAGCACCCTTGTGAGTGTGGGTGGAAACCGGCATCAGAATCTATTACTAGATTACAATAATGTCAATGGAAATTTTAGGTGGAAATACCCTTTGAACAAGACTCAATATCGTTGATATCACACATATTGCAGGACAGAAGCATCATGTGCAACTGCAGATGTGAAAATACACAAATGGAAAGATCAGCTAAGTTGTATTATAAACGTGCAGTTGCATGACAAAGCCCCTTCTAAAGGAAAAGGAAGACACACTGTATACAGGAATAGGAAAGTGTCTAAGTACAGATTTATGACCATCTCATTACATATGCTTTTCTAGTTCCTACATTTGGAACAGTTAATATTCTGTTGGGAGCATGAAGGTCTTTGTGTCTACAGATCGCCAAGGAAACCAGGAATGTTAATGACACAGATGTGTCTCCTCAAAAGAGCAGGCTGGGAATTGGAGGGGATTAACAACCTGGTAATCTGCATTGTCTGTTGGACCAGGACACATCAAGCTTCCACAACTAGAAACAGAGGTGACTAGTAGTCTAAACCTTTATATTATCTGTGTAGCCAAGGTCTCCCCCAAGTTTCCACAATCAGGAACAGAGGTTGCTGATAGGCCAAATGACCTCTACATTATTCGTATGACCAAGACCAGGCCAGATCTTTCCTTAGTCCCTTAAGATAATACAGGTAGCCTATCTTCAGAACCCATCTTGGAAGAAATGGCATGTACCTTGCATTGAGTTTTGATGTAATGATGCTTCCTTGTGCACTGGGGATTGTATTATACCAGGAGACATTTTTCTTCCAAATTATACTGTGTTTAAATATGCTAGTAATAAACTTTCCAGCATCAAGCTTCCAAAGTTTGATACAGTCTAAATCAGGCAAAACTGAGTTGTCCTTTTTTTGCTTCCCCTTCATTTTATTTATCATCTTATCTGTTTTCATTTTTTTTATAATTTTTTATTCAAAAAAATTTTCTTTCCTATTACATCAACCTCTGTTCCCCCTCCCTCCCCTTCTCCCGCACCCCACTACCTCCCTCCATCCCACCCTCATCCCCTCCTCATAGGGGATAAGGCCTCCCTTGGGGAGTCAACACAGGCTAGCATACCAAATTGGTGCCAGACCTAACCCCTCCCCCCTGCATCAAGGCTGAGTAAGGCATCACATCACAGGGAATAGACTCTAAAAAGCCAGTTCGTGTACCCAGGATAAGTCCTGGTCCCATTGCCAGGGAACCCACAATCACATCAAGCCATGTAACTTTCACCCACATTCAGAGGGCGTAGTGTGGTCCCATGCAAGCTCCTCAGCTGTCAGTCCAGAGTCCATGAGCTCCCACTAGCTTGGGTCAGCTATCTCTGTGTTTTTTCTCCATCATGATTCTGACCCCCCCTTGCTCTTATAATCCTTCCTCCCTCTCTTCAACAAAACTGAGTTTTCATGCTCAGCTCTTCATGGATTGTTTCCCTACCTGCCATGACACCTGCAGGGACCCCTTCAATATCTTTCCAAAATAAAATTCTTTGGGCAAAATAATTACTTTGGCTACTACTGGGAAGTAACTATCAAATAGCAAACTGTCAGAGACCACTCAGGATGCTATCCCAACAGTCTAGGAGATGGCCCAGTGAGTAAAGCGCTCATTGCACATGCATTAAGACCTGAATTTGATCCCCAGAATGTGTAAAGAGCCAAGCACAGTAATGTATACGGTATCTCAGCATTGGAGAGGCAGAGGCAGAACAATCCCTGAGGCCCACTGACCACCCTGCCTCACCTAATCAGGGTAGACTTGACTCTGGATATATCTCAAAAAGAAAGAAAGAAAGAAATTTGGCAAGATTGGATATGGACCTTAATACAAAAGTAGAAAGAACAAAAACGTAATTGTTTAAGATCATAGGAGATAATGCTAAAACCGATTTATGAGAACTGTTTTTAAAAGTTTGTTTTCTGGATATATAATGCTACGTGTCTGTCATTAAGATAGCATCAGGATGCAGAAGCAAAGGTAGTGATAATTTGATTCCTGGTTTAAAATCACTCCACATTTAGCTAGTATGAAATAAGCTGAAATAGAAAAAGTTCGATGAAAGAATGCTTAAGCTTACCTAGTCTATTCATTTGTTGACATGTTTATTTGTTGTAATTTTTTGCTTCTCTCACACTATAAGAAAAAATATGCCTCCTTCTGCAGCATGAATTTGTCTCAAGGATGTTTGCTGGTTGGTTTATAATTCTAAAATAATCATTTAAAATGCTTTGATTTTTCTCTTTTTCAAGGGAATTCTGCCTGTACTTGGGGCCATGGGAGGACTCCCCCTTTTCATGTGGTTATGTTGCTAGCATTAATATACCAATACCTCCTCTTTTGAGTTTGTTACCCCAACTTATATTCAACATTTTTCTATCTTTATATATAAGTTTAGAATGATAATATCAAGAAAAACTACAAAAGAAGTAAAAAGAATATGAAGCTTCATTTGAAAATACATAGTGGCACATGCCTTTAATCCCAGCACTCAGGAGGCAGAGCCTCTGTGAGTTCAAGGCCAGCTTGATGTACAGAGTAAGATCCAGGACAGGCACCAAAACTAAACAGAGAAACCCTGTCTCAAAAAAAATAAACAAATAATTTTAAAAAGTACATTGCACAATGTGGAAGACAAGTATAACTTTGATCCTGTCAGCCATGAGAGAAGAAAAAGCTTGGTTCACGGTGCTGAGAGGTTCAAAACAAAGAAATAGCAACAGAAAACATAGCAAGAGAGAGATGAAGAGCGGAGGGGGCGGGGGGGGGGGGGTCAGGGGTGCACCGGTCACTTCTGAACTGAGACACTTTGTACTTAGCTCATTCCCTAATAGACCTTTATGAATATCCTGCAAAAGAATTCTCACATTATCCTCAAGGCAATAAAATGAGTGGATAAGCTTATTTATTAAGATTTTATTGAACATGGAGAGATGCTAATATGAAATTATACAAATAGAAGTATATAGTGGATCAAAATAGCATGGCATGTTACAATTAATGAAAACAGAGGCAATAAATTTGAAAAGGAGCAACAAGGGATATATGGGAAAGTTTTGATGAAAGGATTTTCGTGTGAAGGAAAGACTTAAATGTTTTAAAGACAGTCCTGTGAAAAGAATATGTTGGAGAAGAACAAGAAACTTGCTTATTAAGAAAACAAGAGCCATTTCCCTTCTATAGGAAATGACTAGGAAAAGTAATGGGGCAGACAAAAAGGAAAAAAATAAAAGAATGGAGTGGAGGGAAGCTGGGAGTGTCACAATCCAAGAAACAGGTCTACACTTTCTCTTCATTTAACATACATGTACTGGAGTGTCTTCAATCACCTGTACTGCCTGCCTGACTCTAGGCACTTGGAGTTGTCTACAGAGCAAAGTAGGCAGAGGAGAAAAATAGCTAAGCATATGCCATGTGACAGGAAATTAAAGGATGATAGTGAGAATTGACAGAGAAGATGCTTTCTAGCTTTGTATATTTGCAAACTTTAAATTGTTCCTGAGATTGTCATCACAGTGAAAGTGTGGAAAAGTAGGCTGTATTCTAAAATTACTTAGGACCTCCAAGGATGTCTCCAGGAAGGAAGATGGTCCCAAGGCCAGTACCTTTCCATCCTTTCTTGTTTAATCTTTTGCTCTGCTTGGCTTCACTTTGTTTGAAACAAAGTCCAGACTAGTTTGGAATCTCCATGTAACCTGAGGGCAATCCTCCTGTCTCAGCCTCCCCAGTGCTGAGATTAGAGGTGTGAACCACCATGACAGCCAACATTCTTATGGAGCCTGATCTCCAGGAGATCTCTGACCAGAATGGCCTTCAGGATGAGTAAGAGTGACATGCAAATGGTAAGCAACTCACCATGTGCTTTCCCAGAGAAACAAAACCAATTGAATGCCTTTCAATATTTCAAAAACAGACTCATGTGATTTTGCAAACTGAAAAGTCCAGCATCTTCAGGATGGGACAACAGGTTATACAAATGGGAATGTTAAAGATTTCTATTGAAATATGAAGGCCAATAGTTGTGACAGGGCCCTGTGACCCTGAGGTAGCTGTCCTTTATTCTATCTTTGCCTTGACTGATTAGGTAAGGCCTATCCACACTGGACAGATATCAAAGCTCACTGACTTCACCTTGATCTCATTCAAATTCACATTCACAAAAGCATCCACAAGTTAAATGTGATCATGTACCAGGGTATCACGGCCCAGAGAAATTTGACAGTAAGTTCACCCAGCTCATCTCAGCAGTTCTACATAAGCCAACACTTACTCTTTATATTTTAAGGGAAAAAAATCTCACATTCACCATTTTCTGAATTCATTGCTTTTCTCTTTTATAAGATAATGTGAAGAAACACATTCAGCATTGAAAGTTGTGAAGTATCCCAAAATAGCTAATCTGGTTCTTCTCATAAACACTTGAAATATAGGCATTTAAACATTTGTTTAACTGGTTCTTATTTGCAGAGTTAAGTGCTCAGTGAGCCATAAAAAAGTCAAGGTGACATCAATCTATGGATTTATTATTGCCATTAATACGTAGCTTAGGGAGGGTGCCCAGTGCATTAGTTCTGAGTTATATATAGATTTCTAATTGCATCAATAACTGTAGTATATTTTTCTATTCCACTTTATAACACAGGCAAAAATGCTGAGGTAGTTTAAAATGATCATTTGTACAAATTAAATAAATTCCACTGTGTCATTTGAAAAGATAATCAGTTTCATCAGTGCTGTTAGTTTTTAATTTTTAAAAGATTTTATTTTTAGATGTATATATGTGTGTGTGAGTGTGGGTTGTAAATCTGAGTACAGCCTATGGAAGCCAGAAGGAGGTGTCTGATCTCCTTGGAGTGAGAATCATAGACAATTGTGAGCTAGCAAATGTGTGTTTTAGTAGTCCTCTGCAAGAGCAGCGTATGCTCTGAACACCTGAACTACCTCTCTAGGCCCTTTTTTTTATGTTTTTAAGGTATTTGTTTCATGTGAATGTGTGTTTACTTGTGTGAGTTTGTGAGGACCATGGGCATGCATGAGTCAGCAGAGGCATTGAATCCCCTAGAACTAGAGTTACAGAGTGTTGTGATCCCCTGAAACTGGAGTTCTAGACTGCTGTGAACAGCCATGCCGGTGCTGGGAGCTGAACCTGCGTCGTCGTCAAAAACAGTCAGGGTTATCTCTCCAGCGCCAACTTTTAAAAAAACTAATCACATTTACAAATATCTCTCTTCTGAGTTAGGTTGTGTGATTATCAGTAGTTGTACTATCTTTAAACAAGGTCTTTTGAATAGAATAGCTACTCTTCTACGGGCATTACAAACACTAGTCTCTAATCTTCAGAAGCCAGGGCATCCTTATCTCCAGTTCGTTTTGAGCATAGTCTAAAATGTGTAAAAGTGCCTATATTTAGAATGGCAGCATTACTGGAAAATGGTATTGTCATTCTTTTCATAAGTAGAGATAACTGGGAGTTCTGGAAGATTATAATACATAAAGTCTTTTGGCAGTTCAGTGAACTGTACAGGCAGAAAGAAAAAAACATGAATTTTTAAACTATTCAGCAGAGAAAGGATATTAAATGAGTAAATCTTTACAACCAGCTAGTGCAAAGGGATCTCCAAAGGTGTTTTAGAGGGTTATTTAACTTGCCCACCAGGATGTAATGTAGTATAATTATTAGTAGTAGTTCCATGGTGTTTTTCTTTCTTTCTTTTTTTTAATGAAGCTGCTGTTACCAGTTGCAACTTTTGTATGGATGTATTCACATAGGGGATTTTAAGAAAAGAAATCACTCAGCTATTTCGTTAATATATAGTCCATGTGTTTGCATCACTTCAAAGTTTCATGACTATGAGTAATTTTATAGCATACTACAGATTCTTGAGTGTCGCATAAAAATTAAGAGCTCAGTAGCATACTTTACTTTCTAAAATTTCTTTTGAAGAAGTGTTGCTGCCCTTGACTCATTACCAAGGTTTGCTCTCTACATCTTTACTTCAAAAGTGGAATTTTACTTCAATTTAAACTGAGTCCTTCTTTGGTCATATGCATGCTTCTGAGATAAAATACATATAGAAGTATTTTTAGTATGACAAAGGTCAAATTCATCAATCAGGGTAATCTTTATATAAAAATGTTTTGGCTGAGTAAGTTTAAGAAATATTGAGATGTGTACTTGTCCAACTTAGTTGGCTTAGTTATCTATAAAAGGAGTAAAAACTTGTATTTATGCAGGAAATAATTTATCCTGCTAGGATTGATTGATTTTCACTCTTTTACTCTTCATTTTCAATCACCTAGTTATCCATAACTCAATCAATACTCAAGAACACTTGAAAGTAGGGCTCGTGCTGTACAGGTGAAAATGTTCTGAATCTTTCAAAGCCAAAGAAAGTTGATTAGTATCTGTGGAAGAGATATTAATGCACCTCATATAACCAAACAGGACAAAATGGAACTCTAATAAAGGAAAAGTAATTTATAATTTGTTATTCAATCCAATGGATGTGTGTTTTATACTTATTTCCAAGTGTATAAGTCACAACTAGTGGGACTATCTCCTTGTATCATGAATGACTGAGGATAATTTTTAATCTATTATTAAGCATATGCTACTATTTTTGCATATAACTGAGAAAAGCAGTGGTTTGGTTGACATTATAAATATCTTTAATGCATGTTAATATTTTTAATCAATGAGAAGCTTAGAATTTTATTTTCACATCCATTGGTACATGTTGCTGAGTTTTCCTGCCTGGTCCATGGTCAGGATAAATCTCTTTCACCTGCCAGTCCCACAGCCGCTCAGACCCAACCAAGTAAACACAGAGACTTATATTGCTTACAAACTGCATGGCCGTGGCAGGCTTCTTGCTAACTGTCCTTATATCTTAAATTAATCCGTTTCTATAAATCTATACCTTGCCACATCTCGTGGCTTACCGGCATCTTTACAAGCTGCTTGTCCTGACGGTGGCTGGCAGAGACTCCCTCCTCTTTCCTGTTCTTTTTATTCTCTCTGTTAGTCCCGCCTATACTTCCTGCCTAGCCACTGGCCAATCAGTGTTTTATTAGCAACACATTTGCCATACAGAACATTCCCATAGCAGGTACACACATTTAATTTGTTTAGAAACTATGTGTAGTTTGTAATAATTTTGTTCTGTAAGCTTACCGATAATTGATTAGACACATGTATTAGAAAGAGTATCAAAGAATTTAAAAAAAAATAGCAGTGCTCCTAATTTGTGCATCATGGTACATAATCTAAGTACTTGGGATTCAGAGGTAGGAGAAGTGTTACTCATTGAACACTAACATCAACACTACAAGTGAGTTCTAAGCCAGCCAGAGCTACATAGTGAGACCCTGTCAAACAAAGACACACATACCCTAAAGCACATGATCCTATTTGTAAAAATTTCTTCACATTTAGTGCCTGAGCTCCACCTAATGAAAAATTCTCTTGTGGTTTGTATCCTATGAAGCCAAGAACTAAATAATGACATGAAGATTACAGCATAGTTTATTTTGACATGTGAATAGCTTTAATTGAGTGTTTAAAGTCATGTGAACTATCAATTTGTGATTTCTCTTGTACAAGTATGGGAAAAACTGTATGCATGTGGATGGAAAAAGTAGTGTTGATGGAGTGCATGTTAAAACTCATGAGTCACAAATTAACTGTGAAATATACCTTGAAACGTGTAAAAATATTAAAAGCTGCAATGTCCAAAGCATTTTAAAGAATTTCATTTGGACACTTGTACATCCTATTTTGTATTTTTAAGTAAAAATGAGATTTGCTCATAATGAAAATAAAAAATAGATATAATTTCATTTGATGAACAAAATGATAATTTTCATGAATTTTGGTTTCCCATTCTTAATTACATAGAGAACAAAGTTCAAGTTCTGTCTTCCTCCCTAGAACAAAATACAATAAATCAAATGTCACACATGTTTGCCTACAGGCCGGTTTGGTGGGGAGGCACTTGTGACTCTAGCTTGTGTCAAGGTGAAATTAAACTAGCCAACACAAGGATGCCACATGACAGAAATAATATCAAAACCAGAAGGAAAGAGAGGAACATCTAAAGACGTTTACTTGCACTATCAGATGATCAAAATTAAGTGAATTATAACCAAGAGTTGCTCAGGATGTAGAGGGTGGGCTTCTTTATGCTGTATGATAGTGACTGAACCCAGACAGACATCAAGTTTTGTAAGCATAAAATAAAAATAAAGAGGCATGACAACCCAGCATTTACCCTCCTAAGATTTATCTCATCATTGTATGAATGTCGCAGGGAATTTAATCTTTGTTAGAAATAAATAGTTTGACTAGTGGAAACACATGAACTATGAACCAATGGCTGAGGAGCCCTCATAGAACTGGATCAGGCCCTCTGGATAAGTGAGACAGTCGATTAGCTTGAACTGTTTGGGAAGCCCCCAGGCAGTGGGACTGGGACCTGTCCTTAGTGCATGAGCTGGCTTTTTGGAGCCTGGGGCCTATGCTGAGACACTTTGCTCAACCTGGGTGAAGGGAGGAGGGGACTGGACCTGCCTTGACCGAATCTACCAGGCTGAGCTGAATTCCCAGGAAAGTCCTTGCCCTGGAGAAGGTGGGATTGGACGGTGGATTAGGGGGAGGGCAGGAGGAAGGAGGACAGGGGAATCCATGGCTAATATGTAAAATTAAATTAATCACAAGATTAAAAAAATAAATAAATAAGTAGTTTGAAACATCAATGTAAAGTGACACCAAAATAGCTAAATAAATGTGGGACACAGAAATAATTAAATTATGTAAGCAAAATTTTAAAATGAATATAACTGTTCATAAATTACAGGAAACTGGAAATATAATACTGAAAGAAGAATCCAGAAGATTTTTAACACTTCTATAAATTAAATCATGAAGATTTGGAAATGAAGGTTTGTGTAATGAGGTTAGAAAGAGGGAAAAAAGAGATACAAAAAAATGCAAAAGGGATCATGCATGGATTACTGGTGTTTCAGAAATAAACTGCTTTTCATTAATCTTTCTAAAAATGTGTCACTTAGGCAGTAACATTATATAACTCTGAATACAAACAAGGCATTTGTATAATTATCTTTTGTGTGGTGTTTCCTAGGATGAAACAAATAAAGTCAGATAAGAGATCAATAAAAGACGAAAGCAGCGGTTCTACCGGAGTCTAACCTGATGAACCAATGAGTTTATTGGAGTTACTTATAGACATGTAGGTAGGGATCACATACAAGAGCGGGCAGCTTTATCACCCCAGCATGGGTGATGACACATGAAAGTCTCACTCCTGGAGCCTCCTGCATGACTTGTAAGCAGCTGTGTAGATGAGAGTTTCCAATGGCCTGCCATTTATCATCTTGGTTAGGGAAAAGGAGTTGTAAATTTTGTAAGATTCGGCAACTTTCTGAGACTTGCAGGTTACATATTTCATGGACCCTGTAAATTCTATCTACTTTGTGAGTCATAGAAAACCTCCTTCCAGGATGGAATATTTCAGTTGAGAGAAACTTGCTGCATGATGTCACCTGTGTTCCTTCTTCACATATCTTGATCATATCTTTGACTTAACATTCCCTACCAAAACATAGAAATCTTTGAGCATAAGAATCTATATTTGTGTTCTACTAAACAGATGAATTAAATTTTAATGACTTTCCCTAAAGGTGTATATTTAGATTGTTTTGTGTCTACTAAAACAAATGCCACAATGAATTTCTTACAAATGTCTTTGGAAACTTATAAAACACAACTATATCTTTCTTACAAATAATTATCTTACTTATGTAAGTTTAACTACAGAATAAATGCTTAAAAAGAAATGATGAATTAAAGATTATATAAATTTAATTATCTATTGTTATCTTCAGATTACAAGGGATAATTTTATTCAAAACTAGATTATACATCTAGAGTTTCTGTTTTTAATGTTTACATATTTGAGCCATATGAAATTTATTTTAATATGAAGGAAGTAGTGTTTATATAATTTTAATGAATCTGTTGTATCAGAAACAGGGACTAAAGTATCATTTCCTCACATTTCCTACTTATCAGTTTTTCCTATGATGCTCAATCTTTCATTTATTTGTATTCCTCTTGATAACATAAAACTTATATTCATGCTGTAGTGTTGTGTTATAAATGTCGCTTTTTCTTAATGCCTTTCATCAATATTTCCTTTGATATTTTCAAATGGCTGCTTTGCAAGAATAAATTACAATTTTGTCACATTTGAGGAAGTTTGTCATAGTAGTTTATGTGGATAAAATTTTGTTTATTGGTCACTCTTTGAAGTATTAGCATATACAACAGGATAGAAACTAATCATCTTGGCTTCTTTAATTTTCTTCTTAAATTTTCTTCACATGAGCATTTTATTTTCTAGCTAAGCTTTTCTACATTATATTATCTTTTAATTGCATTAGTGAATTGCCTCATTCATTGTATTTCTAAGTTCATTAATTTTATTTTTTTTTTTTTGCTGACTACTTTGATTTTATTATCTCACATTGTACACATAAATTGAGTTATCATACATTATCCCATAGACCTGTAAATCTAGAAGACATTTTTTAAATTTTATTTTATTTTACAATACCATTCAGTTCTACATATCAGCCACGGATTCCCCTGTTCTCCCCCCTCCCGCCCCCCTCCCCTTCCCCCCAGCTCACCTCCAATTCCCACCTCCTCCAGGGCAAAGCCTCCCCCAAGGACTGAGATCAGTCTGGTAGACTCAGCAGACAGGGCCAGTCCCCTCCTCCCAGGCTGAGCCAAGCGACCCTGCATAAGCCCCAGGTTTCAAACAGCCAACTCATGCAATGAGCAGAGGACCTGGTCCCACTGCCTGGATGCCTCCCGAACAGATCAAGCCAATCAACTGTCTCATCCATTCAGAGGGCCTGATCCAGTTGGGAGCCCCTCAGCCATTGGTTCATAGTTCATGGGTTCCATTCATTTGCCTATTTGTCCCTGTGCTTTATCCAACTTTGGTCTCAACAATTCTTACTCATATAGACCCTCCTCTTTCTCGATAATTGGACTTCCGGAGCTCCACGGGGCCTAGCCGTGGATCTCTGCTTCCAGATCCCTCAGTCATTGGATGGGGTTTCTAGCATGACAATTAGGGTGTTTGGCCATCCCATCACCAGAGTGGGTCAGTTAGGGCTGTCTCTCGACCATTGCCAGCAGTCTATTGTGGGGGTATCTTTGTGGATTTCTGTGGGCCTCTCTAGCACTTTGCTTCTTCCTATTCTCATGTGGTCTTCTTCATTTATCATGGTCTCCTATTCCTTGTTCTCCCTCTCTGTTCTTGATCCAGCTGGGGTCTCCCGCTCCCCCAAGCTCTCTTTCCCTCCACTCTCGCCCTTCATTTCCCCCACTTATGTCCAGGCTGTTCATGAAGATCTCATCCATTTCTCTGTCATTGGGCGATCCCCATGTCTTTCTTGGGGACCTGTTTTCCAGGTAGCCTCCCTGGTGATGTGAGTAGCAGTCCAGTCATCCTTGCTCCAATTTAATTGTTAATTAAATTATAATACATCTTTTCTTCCCTTCCCTTTTCTCCCTTAAACCTTTCCCATGTCCCCTCCTTCAAGCCCTTCCATATCATACCTTCTTATTTCTTCTCAAATTAGTGGGCTTTCTTTTTTGTTATTGTACATACATGTATAGACAAATTTCTAAATGGTCTTATTAAATAAAAAGCATAGAGCCAAATATAGGGGTGAAAGCCTTAGAGAGATCAGGGAACTAGGAATAGCCACCAGCTAACCTTACCTCATCAACTCTGCAGCTTCCAAATGTCAGCTACTTCATGTCTACCCACGCCTTTATATACCTTGCTTTTCTGCCCTCTCATTGGCTCTTAGCCCAGCTACCTCACTTCCTTTTCACTGCCTGTCTGTATAGACCTCCAGGTCTCTAAAGTTGGTACTGGGATTAAAGGTGTGTGTCACCTCACTTGGCTCTGTCCCCTAGTATGGCCTTGAACACCCACCCAGAGACCCTGTCTGCTAAGTGATCAGATAAAGGGCATGTACTACCACTGTCTGACTTCTATGTTTACTTAAAATGGCTTTCTATTTCCTCTGATCTCTAGGCAAACTTTATTAAAGCACAAATAGAATATCACCACATACATGCACACACACAAAGTACCTTCAACCTGTTGAGTTTATTTAGTGTTACTTATATGTACATGATTTCATGGCTGACCACTTTGTTTTAGATAATGAATTAGGAAGCTCTGTCCTGGGGAAGACTATTTTTCCTGCTTTCACCATTCCTTAGTTGTCTTTAGTTCTTGTCTATGGGTGGAGGCCTGTGAGATTTCTCCCTTCTACATTATCAAGTCTATTTGTGTTGTTATTGTTCAGGTCTTGTTAAGGCAGCCAGAAGTAGCGTGTCATTTCCAGGAGATACTACATAAGAAAGCCAATAATTTTCTATAATAATTTTCAAAATTATTTTGTGAGATACTTCTGCCTTTGAAATTTCTAGTTATATAATCATGTTATATACAACAAGAATAACAATTTCACACTTTCATTCCCATTTTGACATTCATTATAACTTTCTCTTGACAATCTGCATTGGTGAGAAATTTTCTAACAATGTTAAATAATAATGATGATAACAAGTCACTATCCATGTCTCTAGACTTACTGCTGCCAGAATGTAAGAGTTTACAACAAAACCAATATTTTTTCTTTCATATTTATCTGCTCATTTTTGATATATCTTGGAAACTCTTCTGCTGTTTTTATTTAGAGTTGTTCTTCTAGATGGCCTTGGTCCTGGAGACCAGATGGAACGCTTTCCCTGCTAAGTTTATCTTGTTTCCACATCCTGTCACAGCATCCCTCTGTTCTTGTTCTTACAGCACATTTTTTTTCTACAACATACTAAGACTTTCAACACTGAAATTCTGAAGTGCATAGTTAGTCCCAATAACTTGGGAGGCAGAGGCAGGTGGATCTCTGTGAGTTCTAAACCAACCTGGTCTATATAATGTGTTCCAGGACAGCCAGAGCTACACAATGAGACCATGTCTCAAAACAAAATGAAAAAGAGAAATGTGGCATGAATAAAAATGGCCAGAATTGTCTTGAGTCTTAAACTCAGATCCAGTTAAACCATTTCTGCCACCTTCCCTTGTAAGGTCTTATCTTAGCACTCTGAATCATTTTCAAAAAGCAGGAAAACTTTACTCCCAATGGAAAGTGACAAAGACATGGTTAAATTTAACCATTCGACATACCTGTAACAATTTGGGCATGGTTCAGTTATGGTGGTTGTTTGAGCCTCAGGATGGTAAAATTGGAAAGTTAAAGAGTTTTGAAGTGTTGGGGCTAATGAGGGTTTCTTTGCTCCATTGGAGATGTGCCATCAAAAGACATAAAGATGTGAGAAGGCCAGCAAAATACAAAGATAGACTCCTAGTATCTCAGAGGAGTTGTGCGGTGAGGGAAAATGTGGAATAGAAATTATTTAGAGTGGGTACTCATGTATGGAATTCTCAAAACTAATAATAAATTTTGTAAAAGGTTCTTAGCAGCCATGCTATCTAGCAGAGGCCCAGTCTCTTGGCTATAGAAGAGGTACACCACTAACCTAGAGCCTCAGGGGGCTCCTTGACTCCTTCTCTAGTTTGAAAGAGTTGAAGTGTGTTCTTACTATTCATTGGAATTATGAAAGAGCTCATCTGTGAACCCATCTGGAGACATCTATTATTTTTACATGTTTAAGTGTCTGAACATTTCCTCTCTCATTTTACAGCCACTACTCTATTGATTTGTTTTAAATTTCAGCCTGGATTGATTTGCTTTTTAATTTCCCTAGGAAATTACATACTTCCACAGTTTATTTTTTAAATATATATAGACCTAAGAGGGAAAAATTACTCAAATCCCTCCATTCTTGATAAATTTACTCATTCCAAAGTATAATTTGGTGTATTTTGGCTTCATCCAAATTTGGGTCAGATAAGGATCCAGACTGAACCAGATCAAATCTAAAATGAATTTCATCAATTGTGATTTCATCAAATAGGAAAAACAGCACAGAAAAAAAAATCCTTTGGCAATGTTTGACTTCAAGCATAGCATACTCTTTCCCAATAAACTCAAGAGGCCCACTTTTTCCTCTAGCTTCAAAAGAGATTTGTGTTTTCTTGAACAACAGATGAAATACAGGCTTGCTTTGAGACCATGTTTTATGAAAAGTAGGTACATTTAAGCACTAAAGTAGTCATTACATGCTGCATGCCAAAGAGCTCACAGTATGAAAAGCAGAAGTGTGATCTAGTCAGTTACCAGATAGTTCTTTTTTTAAATGAATTAATATTTATTTTTATGGTATTGAAGTGAGAGCAAATGAATGATATTTATAAATTTTGACACAGAAAGATGTCTTAAGCATAACCACATGAGTGAAAAGAAACCAAAACAAGCATAAATAATAACTGATTAATAATTAATGACTACCAATATCCTTTTTATTCTTTTCAAGAATAATCCATCCTTATCCTTTTTATTATTCTCTCTTTCTTCTTTGGTTCAGATTGGGCTTGAACTCAGTATCCTCTATTGCTTCAGCCTCCCACATGCTAGGACTACATGTATATATCATTTGACTCCTGGTTTTCCTAATCTTGAGGGAAGATTCTGTAATCTCTAGAATGTTGTATTTTCTTTTCTTTAATCTCTTTTACTAAGGAATTTTATATTCATTTTACATACTAACCACAGATCCCCTTCTCTTACCTCCTCCTGCCACCCCTATCCTTCCCCACCAATCCACCCCCTATTCCCTCCTCCAACAAGCTAAGGCCTCGCATGGGGAGTCAGCAGAGCCTGGTACATTCAATAGAGGCAGGTCCAAGCCCCTCCCCCTGCATCAAGGCTGTGCAGGATGTCCCACCATAGGTAGTGGGCCCCAAAAAGCCCGCTTATACACCAGAGAAATACAAGAAACTAGACATCAAAATAACAAACAATCCAATTAAAAATGGGCTACAGAACTAAACAGAACATTCTCAACTGAAGAATTTCAAATGGCCGAAAGACATTTAAGGAATTGCTCAACATCCTTAGTCATCAGGGAAATGCAAATCAAAACAACTTTCAGATATCGTCTTACACCTGTCAGAATGGCTAAGATCAAAAACATTGATGACAGGTTATGTTGGAGAAGATGCAGAGCAAGGGGAACACTCCTCCACTGTTGGTGGGAATGCAAACTTGTACTGATTTGGAAATCAGTATGGCGGTTTCTCAGAAAACTGGGAATCAATCCTCCTCAAGACCCAGCTATACCACTCTTGGGCATATACCCAAGGAATGATCAATCATACCACAAGGACACATGCTCTACTATGTTCATAGCATTGTTCATAATAGCCAGACCTAGAAACAACCTAGATGCCCCTCAAATGGATAATGAATAAAGAAAATGTGGCACATATACACAATGGAGTACTACTCAGCAGAGAAAAACAATGACATCATGAGGTTTGTAGGCAAATGAATGGAACTAGAAAATATCATCCTGAGTGAAGTAACCCAGACTCAGAAGGACAAACATGATATGCACTCACTCATAAATGGATACTAGATGTAAAGCAGAGGATAACCAGACAACAGTTAGTTCTTAACCCCACTCAGCTCCCATCAGGGCACATTCACAGGGAAGAAGAGGGTGAGGCTTGTGGAAGTCTTTCAGAGTTACTGAGAGAAGAACATAACTGGAGATTTGAAGATAAATCTGCTCCTAAACTCTGTGTTTTCTTTGGTTGGTACCAATCCCATGCATTTTTCACGTACTCTTTCAATTTAGTCGTCAAGGTCACAGTCACTTCTTTATTTCATTAAAGACTATGTTTTTGCTCTGTGACTTGGGTTTGTGTTCTGGTTTTTCTCATGGCATTTTTAGAAAACAAATTGAATTAAAAGACTTTGCTGTCTCACATTTAATTTAAAATCAAGCTTCTTATTCAATTTTGTCATTTTTATTTTAGGATTATCTAAAATTTTGTTTTAACAAAAAAACTTTACATCTTAGTAAACTAAATAGTTGAATTATAATAACCTGTTTTTATCCTGATCATTAATTTTCCAATTGATTTGGTTTACAGTTGACCTTTAAAACATATCAACTTCAAAACATATATAATCTAATATAATATTGACATTAGAGTTTGTAGATACTTTAGGATTCTGTCTCTAAAGTAATAAACAAAGTAAATTTCAATTTCAGTATTTAATTTCAAAAGTCATAACAATGTGTAATGTGTTGGATTTAATATTCACTGAAATGAGTGTGGTGATTTAACTATATTAATTAAATAAGAAAAGTATGAGAAACTTAGAGTTCAAGCATGTGCATCTGTTCTCAAGCCCATCCATGCCAAAATCTATTGCTGGTTTTATTTAAATCACTGTGGAGCAAACTCTTCCTTCTGTCATATGTACTCATCCTGACTGAGCTCCCCAATTAATTTCTATATTTACTCATGTTTATAACAAGGGAAGGATTTGATTATAAGAGGAAGGGTTTTTTTAATATTCCCTCTAAAGTATATTCATTTCACCTATCATTTCTCATTATTCTCCTAGGACATTTCTCTTTTCATTTCTTCATTCAGCTGTATGTGTAAACAAGAATTTAGCGTTTGCCAAAATCTGTGCTCATTTGCTGGAAATTATAATATAGAGCAAGATGAACACTGAGTGTCCCTGTATGTAACCCAAAATATGGTAAGAAAGTTATTTTAAAAGTGAACTGAAAAGTATGATGTGCTTTGACAAATGCTAAAGTAGAGAAGGCACCAAGGCTAAGACAGCAGATAGAAAAAAGCTCAGACACTCCAATCTAGAGAGTAAGAAACAATAAGAATAAGAAATAGTTTATGTGTGTGGCATCGTCTTTGTATGTTAACTGTCTATTACAGCTCTAAGCTTAGCAGAATCTCTTGCCTACCTGGCAGTTTGTGCTTTAATTAAGAGGTCTGAACAATTTGTGAATTTAAAAGATAGAAAACCATTTCCATTTTTCTCATTGTTTATATACATTAGTACAATTATTTCTTCCACAAAGTTGGATTAATATAAAGAGATAGATCACTGGAATCAGACAAAAACAAATCAATGGAACATTATTGGAAAGAAAAAAAAAAACAATCCTTGCTTTCCCAAATGGTATCTAAGCTTGAAGGTTCATGGCTGCACATACAGGTTTCTAAACATGAACATTCATGGCTGTACAACAGGATTTACCAACTCTTTACATATCGAAGGAAAAAAATTATTGTTTTTTTTCAGCAATATTAAAATTGCAGACTACCTTCCAAACAACATTTCTAAATTTCTATTTCTAGACTTCTCTTGACAAAAAAAACATTCAATTTTTTCAGTTTATTAAATTAAATTTCAAAATATATAAGGTCCATGTGATAAAATAATTCTTGTAGGCTTAAATAATTAATGTAATTTTTTCTTTATCTATTTTGACTTAACAACCAGATAGTACTCTAAAATTTCTTTTATCAAAAAAAGCTAGTAATAATTTCTATACACAACTGCTTTACAATTATTCATCAGCTGAGATCATTCAAGCCAAGTTAGATGTCTCACACATGTACTTTGACATAATTTCATTGAGATACTAGACATTTTCCATGTGACATATTTCTAGAAAAATATTTCTTGACACTAAGATAAAGATGTTGGTGAATAAATTACTCTGAAATGAAGAAATAATATACAATAGGTTATTTTTGCCAACGTATCCACTGTATGTGAAATCTACCTCAAAGGCTACCTCAAAATAAAAACACATTTTCTCTGGAAGATTTTGACCTCTTACATTGATATCGTCAACAAAACTTTTACTTGGCCTAGATATCTGAACCAAGGACCTTAGACATTGACCGTATTTTTGCCCTATGTAATTTTCCTACATCATAGGATTATTATCTATGTTGTGGTGGCTTGAATAGGGATGCCCCAATGCATAGGCTCATGGGTTTGAATACTTGGCCCATAGGGAGTGGCACTATTAGAAAGTTTGGCCTTGTTGGAGTAGGTGTGGCTTTGTTGGAGGAAGTATGTCACTGGAGGTTGGGCTTTGAGGTCTTATATGCTCTAGCTACACTCACTGTGGCACACACTCTCCTAACGCTGCCTCAAGATCAAGATGTAGAACTCTCAGCTCCTTCTCCAGCACCATGTCTACCTGTATGCTTCCATGTTTGTCACCATGATGGTAATGGATGTAACCTCTGAAAGTGTAAGCCAGCCCCAATTAAGTGCTTTCCTTTGTAAAAATTGCCATGACTGAATGTACCAGGAGACCATACCCTTTTGGAGGAGGGGATGGGAAATCGGTTGTGGGGGAAGACTGGGTGGGTGTGGGAGGAGAGATGAGATGGGCATCTGTGGTAGGTATACAAAATGAATTTTAAAAAATTTAACTAAAAAAAAAAGAACTGCCATGGTCAAATGGATGGAACTAGAGAATATCATCCTGAGTGAGGTAACCCAGACTCAGAAAGACAAAAATGGTATGTACTCACTCATAAGTGGATACTAGATGTAAAGCAAAAGATAATCAAACTACAACCCACAGTTCCAGAGACGCTAGGAAACAAGGAGGACCGTAAGAGGGATGCATGGATCACCTTGGCAAGGGGAAACAGATGAGATCTCCATGAGTAAACTGGGAATGGGGTGGGGGTTGAGGGTAGGGGATGAGGGATGAGAACGCGAGGGAATAGGATGGTCAAGCTGGGGGAGGTTTGGAGTGGGAGAGCAATGAAAGAGATATCTTGAGAGAGGGAGACATTTGGTGTAAGGGAGAAACCTGGTGCTAGAAAAATTCCCAGGAATCTACAAGGACAACCCCAGATTAGACTACTAGCAATAGTGGAGAGGGTACCTGAACTAGCTTACCCCAATAATCAGGTCGGTGAATACCCTCACTGTCATCATAGAACCTTCATTCAGCAGCTGGTGGAAGCAGATGCAGAGATCCAGAGCCAAACACCAGGCTGAGCTTCCGGAGTCCAGTTGAAGAGAAGGAAGAGGGATTATATGAGCAAGAATGGGTCAAGATCATGATGGAGAAATCTACATAGACAACTGAACCAAGCTCATAGGAACTCACAAACTTTAGACTGACAGCTGTGGAACCTGCATAGAACCATACTAGTCCCTTTGCATACAGTAGATAGTTGTGTAGCTTGGTCTGTTTGAGGGGCCCCTGACAGTGGGATCAGGATCTAACCCTGCTGCATGAATTGGCTTTCTGGAGCCTATTACTTATGGTAGGACAACTTGCCCACCCTTGATGCAGGGGAGAGAGACTTGGTCCTGCTTTAATTGAATGTATCAGGCTTTGCTGACTCCTCATGGGAGGCCTTACCCTTTTGGAGGAGGGGATGAGTGGAGGCTGGGGGAAGGATGGTGGAGGAGCAGAAGGAGGGATGAGATGGGGATCTGTGGTTGGTATGTAAAATGAATAAAATATTTTTTTAAATAAAAGAATTGCTGTGGTCACATGCTCATGGTGTCTCTTCACAGCAATAGAAACCCTAAGACATATCTCAACAAAGATACAGCATTGAAATTCTCGTGGTAGAAAGAATAGCAGAAAAACTGCTTGATTGAATGCACAAGGTACGGGTGGGAAATAACATGATAGTAATTTGTGTAAAGATCAGTCATATTTAAAAATATGTAGAAGATAAAATATGGCAGGTGAGGAATCCAGTGAGAGTCCTTGTGTTTCTGTGTTTGTTTTGATGGGAGAATCCTGAAAGGAAACTAGAGGGAAAGAATCTACCAAGTGGGAGAGGTAATACTGAAGAGAAAGGACCTATGATCTTTTGTGCAAACTTTCTACAAAGTTCAGATCCTAATAGACATTGAAGCACATCCCTTAGATACAAAGAGGACATTTCCTTGTCAGTGGTGAAAAAAAAAATGGATGGCTGTAGTCAGTTTGCCATCAAGAGGTTGAGAAAGTAATTAAGGAGGAGATTCTCTGTTTTCAGGAAATCAGAATGTAAGTAATTACTGAAACTGATAATGGATGATGGGAAGATGGAAATTTTACTAACATCAAAAAGGTTTGAAAAAGTCATGATTTAAGAGGAATTTTTGGCTGTTTTACAAGGACATACAACAAGGTTACTGAGCAGGGCTAAGGAGCCCATTAAGTTCAGCAGCTGTTAATTTATAGTGAGACCACGAGATCCCAGGTGGTCACTTTTTGTACTTGCTTGACTACTCAAGTTCAAGTTCAGACAATTTACTGGTAGGCTTATTTCCAGAACTGAGATTCTGCCAAATAGGTACCTCTAAAAGAGAGTCAAGGAAGCTTATAATATTAAAAAGAGAATTTTTAAAAGAAAGACCTAGTTAATCTAGGCTGCAAAACAAGAAAAAAATTAAAATTACCAAGGCAGTGGAATAAAGAAAATTCAACAGACTAGAATTTGATGGCAGCAAAATCATCACGGTGAGATTTAATAAACAAGATCTCAGAAAAAAAATGATAATGTGACAAGCTGAGAGAAAAGGAGAACAGGTGGGTTCAAAGGGGATAAAACTGGATGACTCTGGAGATAGAGTCTGGGGTTAGATGGGAAGTCAAGGAAACCCCTTCAGTGCTGAAGTCATCCAGAGAGGTAGCAGCTTTGTGTTATTAGGAGAGTCTATATAATATGCAGAGAAATTCAACAGAGAGGAACATCTAGAACTGGGAGTAGGTGATATACATGAAAGTCTTCACACTGAAAGATAATGTTTGGGATGTGGCAAGAAGAAACTGGAATAACATCATTCTTTCTTTATACCATTGCAATTTGAAAAAAAAAAAAAAAGAAAGTCACTTGAAAATACTCTGCTAGTTAAATTTCCACTAGGGAAATAGTTTTATTCATGACAGAGACACTAGAAAACACTCCCAAGGATGTCTGTACATTATAGAAGTTTGTTATGGGAGTTTGTTAATGATGAAGTTGCATTTGTGTTGTGGTAGTTCTGTGGAAGGATTTCTTCAGTGGGGCAATAACATGGAGGATCTTACTCAGGTACAAAAAAAAAAACAAAACTACATAGTCACTTTAGACACTCCATTCAGAAAGGCTTGCATGTTCTTGCTGACTGATAAAAATGAAATGGGAGGTATGAATTTAGCCTGAAGCGTTGTTTGAAGAGGAGGGGCCACTAAGCTTAGAATCTGGGGACTGAACCAACTTTGAAACCGGCACACACAGAACTCAGACTCACCCAGAATGGGTTGCATAGATGCTACTGGGTTCTGACACGTCCAATGGCATGAAGATCAATGTTACGGAAGATAGCCTTTCCCAAGGCAATGATTATAATATAATATAATATAATATAATGATATAATATATAATGTAATATAATATCTTGTTTGACACTCTAAATAACTTGAGGAGGTTACACCACTGTCATTACAGTTTCCTGAAGGGAGTGCTGGAAAACTGGGGACAAAGAGATGATGCGTCTTTCCTGGTGTCTCACAGGTAATAGATAGTGGAGCTAGGGTTGAAATCTGGCATTCTGACATGCTGCAACAGCTACTGCTTAAATACAGGAGAGAACTGAACCTCTTCAACTTGATGTGAGGAAGTGAAAGGTATAAAGGAGGACACATATAAAGGACCATGTACAGCTGATTACAGCCAATGTCCCCTTCATTCTTTACAAAAGTCAAACTTTGTTCTAGATGATGATACAAATATTAAAATATATTTTATTCTGTAGCATCCCTTTCAGGGTATTTTTGCATGGCCGTGACAACATCTTCTTCAAAAGTGGAGTGGATGACAACAGATACAAGCACACTCAGCTGGAAGGATGGTGACTTCTCTGTCATTAGTCTCCTTCTCCTGTTTTTCCACAAGCTACTCTATGTGGAAACAAAACACCTTTCTTGACTTAGCCACTGTTTAGGTAATTTTTGTTTATTTGCCTGTTTTTGTTAAATTCACTAGTTGATATATAAATTCAAGATGCTTTCAAAAGACTATTTTTCAAGTGAGGTCCTTTATTAGCAAGGAAGTAAGTTACTGAAATGTGCTTATTGAAGTAAGTAAAAGGAAGCTACTGATGACTTCAGAAGCGAAAACTGCTCAACCATCCCATTCCCTTATGTTCTCATCCCCCATCCCCTACTCTTCATTGCCCACCCCTCATCCCCAGTTTACTCACGGAGATCTCATATATTTCCCCTTCCCAGGGGGAAAGCAATGAAAGAGATATCATGATACAGAGAGATATCATGGGGATAGAGAGAAACTCAGTGCTAGGGAAGTTGCCAGGAATCCCCAAGGATGACCCCAGCCTGGACTACTAGCAATAGTGGAGAGGGTGCCTGAACTGAACTGGCTTACCCCAGAGATCAGACCAGTGAATACCCTAACTGTCATCACATAACTTTTCTCCAATGACTGATGGAAGCAGATGCAGAGATCCACAGTCAATCACCAGACAGAGCTCCGGGAGTCCAGTCAAAGAGAGAGAAGAGGGATTCTATGAGCAAGTGCATCAGGATCATGATGGGGAAACATGCAGAGATGACCAAACCAAACTAGATGGAACTCATGAAAGTTGGATCAATGGCTGTGAAGCTTACATGGGATTGGACTAGGCCCTCTGCATGACAAGACAGTTGTGTAACTTGATCTGCTTGGGAGGCCCCCTTATGGTAAGATCAGAATCCATCCCTGGTGCTTGAGCCAGCTTTGTGGAGCCCACTACCTATGATGGGACATCTTGTGCAGCCTTAAGGCAGGGGGAAGGGCTTGGATTTGCCTCTACTGGATGTGCCTCCCTATGGGAGGCCTTGCCTTCTTGTGAGTGGGAGTAGGGAGGTGGGAGTGAGGGGAGGTGTGGGAGGGGTATCCTGGGGGTGGGGGAAGGGAAGAGGGGGATCTTTGATTGGTGTGTAAAATGAATAAAAAAATTAATTAAAAAAAGAAGTGAAAACTGCAACACTCATGACTACTGGTTTAAAAGGTCCTTGTTGATTTTAAAATTAGAGATACAAGCAAATAATACAAAGTAGAAAAGGAAAAATGGCAATAGTCTGAATGTTTTAAACATTAGGACCTTGTCTTAAAAAGAGAGTACAAAGATAAGAGTAGTGAGTAGAGGGAACATTGGACCATTTAGGTTTGATGGTTTGCTTTGATATTAAGAGATGTAAAGCCAGGCTTGGTGACAGAAACTTGAGAGTTAAAGGTGAAATATCATGAATTCAAGAGCAACCCAGACTATATGAAAAGACCTCTTCTCAAAACAAAGCAACTTATTTTGAAAAGGGAGAACTATAGTTGTGTGTGCAATATTGGATATGCACAAAATTATACACACTTATAATTCTATATGAGGAGAAGGAGAAAGGGGAGCATAGAGACAAATAAATAAATGAGATCAAGAAAGGCACTTTCAAATGGTGTGCATTTCTATTTATGTGTACTGCTGTAAGTGAAATTTCTAAATGAGGTCAAATCAGTTTAAGGCTCTCAAGTGAAATAAATACGTACAACAACTAAAGACATGTAAGTTTTACACCATAGTGCACAGACTGTAAGATATGCTTGCACCTGCATAGTCTTAATTTCTACTCTTGCTGGTAATTACATCAGGATACTTTATTAACAAAATATATTTAGACTTTTGATCAGACCAACTTTAAATATTCACTTGACTTCCAATTTATAAGTATTCTGGTAGGATATTATAGTTCTGATTATTCGAAATTGAAACTGAGGAGTTCATGGTGCATTTGAGAAATAAATGTTTCAGGAAGATTCTGTAGCACACTGTTTATGCACCAGCAAACACTTTAATGGACATTTCACCAGTCTACTGAAGCTCTATCCAAGCCAAAAAAATATAAGGAATAAATTTATCTCTTGTCTGTTTCCTTTAAAAAATAGCTATCCTTTTAAAGAACCTACAATTTTTCACTCATGTGATTCACAGAAGATAATGAGACATGAGGCCAGGGAAGCAGGCTTCCTACTGACTAGCTCTTATACTTAAACTCGGCCCATTTCTGTTAATCTATATGTCGCCACATGTTCTGTGGCTTTACATGTGTGCCATTACATGCTGCTCCCTAGATGGTAGTCTGGTGTCTCCTGACTCAGCCTTCCTTTTCCCAGAGTTATCCTTGTCTGCTATACTTCCTGCTTGGCTACTGGCCAATAAGCATTTTATTTATCAACCAATCAGAACAACACATTCACAGCATACAGAGCAATGTCACCCATCAGAAAATATTTTCAACAAAACCATAGAAGAGGATGTCCCCAACCTAAAGAAGGAGGGTATTCATGAATGTATAAGAAGCATACAGAATACCAAATAGGCTAGGCCAGAACAGGTATTCCCCTCAGCACATAATAATCAAAACACTAAGCACACAGAATAAAGAAAGAATATATAAAGCCACAAAGGAAAAGATTAAATAAATTATAAAGAGAGAACTACTAAAATAACACCTAAATTCTAAATGGAGACTCTAAAAGCAAGAAGGGACTAGACAGATATCCTACAAAGTCTAAGAAACTACAGATGCCAGGCTAGACTACTATGACCAGCAAAACTTTCAATTACAATAAATGGAGAAAAAAAAAAGATGTTCCATGATAAACCATCTCTAAGCAGAATCTCTCTACAAATCCAACAAAACAGAAAGCCTTACAGGAAAACTTCAGCCTGAAGAGGTTAATCACACCCAAAAAAACACAAGGAATAAATAATCCCAGATAAGCAAATTAAAAGAGGGAGGTTAGAAGTATTACCATCTCTGACCTCAAATTGTACTATAGAGCTATAATAATAAAGACATTATAGTATTGGCATAAAAACAGACATGTTAATCAACAGAATCCAATTGAAGACCCCCCTACAAAAATCCTCACACCTGTATACACAGGCATTTTTATAAAAAAGACAGAAATACACATGAAATAAAGATGGTATCTTCAACAAACGGTACTGGTCAATTGCATGGCTGCATGTAGAAAAATCAAATGGATTCATACTTATCACTTTTCATAAATTCAACTCCAAGTGGATCAAGGACCTCAATATAAAACAGGTACACTGACCCTGATAGAAGAGAAAGTCAGTAATATCCTTGAACTCATTGGCACAGGAAAAAGACTTTCTAAACAGAATATCATTGGCATAGGCGCTATGATGAACAATTAATAAATGGAACCTTATGAAACTCAGAAGTTTCCACACAGCGAAGGACACCATCATTCAAAGTGGTAGCCTACAGAATGAGAAAAGATTTTCATCAATTATAGTTTTTGTTTTGTTTTGTTTTACTTCTTGCTCTTTGGGGGCCTGCCCCCCAGATCCCAAATAAATACACAGAGACTTTTTCTTATTTATGAATGCTGAGCCTTAGCTTGGCTTATTTCTAGCTAGTTTTTCTGAACTTAAATTATCCCATCTACCTTTTGCCTCTGGACTTTTACTTTTCTCTATTCTATATTTCTTTCTTTACTTCTGACTCCATAGTTGTCTGTGTAGCTGGTACCTGGAGTCTTCCCCTCCTTCTCTCTCTCTCTCTCTCTCTCTCTCTCTCTCTCTCTCTCTCTCTCTCTCTCTTGCTTCTCTTTATTCTTTCTGCCCAGCAGCCCCACCTATCCTTCTCCTCCCTAGTTATTAGCCATTCAGCTCTTTAGTATAACAATGAGGTACTTTAGACAGGCAAAATAACACAGCTTCACAGAGTTAAACAAATGCAACATAAAAAAATGAAACACATCTTTGCATCATTAAAAAAAAATTCCACAGCATAAATGAATGTAACACCATCTTCAACTAATATTCCACAACAATCAACTCCACATAAGACAGAGGACTAATATCCAAAATATATAAAGTACTCAAACAACTAGATAGCAAGAAAACAATTCAATTTAAAAATGGGGTACAGTTCTAAACAGTGAATTCTCAATAGAGGAAACTCGAGTGATTGAGAAACTTAAAAAATGGTCAACATCCTTCGTCATTAGGGAAATGTAAATCAAAACCACTTTGAGATTCCATCTTGCACTTGTCAGAATGACTAAGACCAACAAAACAAGCAACAGCTCATGCTGGTATGGATGTGAAGTAAGAAGTATACTCATTCATTGCTGGTGAGAGTGGGAACTTGTACAGTTAGAATGGAAATCAGTGTGGGTTTTTTTGAATTTATTTTATTTTATTTTACAATATAATTCAACTTTACATATCAGCCATAGATTCCCCCGTTCTCCCTCCTCCCATCCCGCCCCCCTCCCCCCCAGCCCACCCCCCATTTCCATCTCCTCCAAGGCAAAGACTCCCCTGAGGATTGAGATCGACCTGGTGGACTCATGATTCCTCAGGAAGATAGGAATTGATCTCCCTCATGATCCAGTTATATTACTCTTGGGCATATACCCAAAGGATACTTCATCCACCCACAGAGACATTTGCTCATCCATGTTCATTGCTACTCTATTCATAATAGCCAGAAATTGGAACCAATCAGTATGTCCTTCAACATATGAATTTATAAGACAATGGTATATTAATCTGCTATTAAAGAAAATAAAATTATGAAATTTGTAGGTAAATGGCTAGAACTAGATAAAATCCATTCTGAGTGAGTTAATCCAGACCCAGAAAGACAAATATAGCATGTATTCCCTTATATGTGCATATTAAGTGTGAAGTCAATGATAAGAAAACTACAATCTATACAACCACAGAAGTTATGTATGGAGTAATGATCATTTTTATACTAAATAATGCAAAAGTTATTAAATCATGTCATCAAACTGCAACTATCATTAAAGCACAAAGCAGAGCAAATGAACTAAGGAAAACAGACTACCCTCTGTCATATGAGGATAGGGTGAGAAAAGGTTTCTAGGAACCAGATGTTTCTTGCATTTGCCATTATTTCACCCTGGATTTAGCAGAAAAAAATTCTTGTTGATTGTAAGGCACTAGTTTATAACATGTAGTTGTAGCTACCCAAATACACTAAGTTGATATTCCAGTTCCACATTTTTTTGTTTATTTTTTTGTTGTTGTTGTTGTTGTTTTTTCAGGTGCAGACTTTGAATGATTTCTTGGAGATTCAGGGTTTGGGGGTCAAGTGATTTACATGAAATGAGCAATTTATATTATTTAAATAAGTGAAGACCTGAACCTAATTACATTTTAACTTGGTAATTTTAGAAACAAGCACATTTTATGAATTTAAATAAAGCAAAAAATTCTGGTAGTTTATGAATGTCACAGTAAGTAAATATGAGAGCAATGAATACAACATATTAGTTCACCCATGAGGCTACTGTTAAGTATTTGGAATACTTTCAACAAGAGCATGAAGAAGAAAATCACATCCCATGTGATTTAGTAGGGAACAGGCTTAGGTGTAATTTTAATATATATAAGTCCACCCTGCAGACAACGTGAAGGACTATTGGAAAATGTGTATCTTATTACTTACCTTTCAGGTGTACAAGTGAGACTAAAAGAGGCAAAGTCACTGGCCAGTTGTCCCATAGTTTGCAAATGTGAAAGCCAGGTGCAGAATTTTGTATGGGAAACCAATGATTTATTGACACTACTGGGGGAGAAGAGGCCAATGTATGGCGGCAGTTGTCATCAAGGACCACAATTGTCACAGATTGATATTAAATTAAGATAAAGATAAACTCATGGACTTTCTCCTAGAAAAGAAGAACCAATAAAATATATTTAAGTTCTGTTCTAGTGTTCTATTTGACAAAAAAAAAATCACACAGGTTATTCTAGAACAAAAGAAAAAGGAGTTGGTGGAAGAGCATAAGAAAAGGAGTAGGTAAAAGTAGCACCTAATGCAAATCAAATTTGAATTTTGATTTTGGAGACAGTGATCTAGTTTGCCTATCAGAGAAACAAAGTTTCACAGAGGTCCTGAAAAGAGGGTAGAAGATGGGGATGCAGGTCACTAGCTGGTGGTGGGTGCTGCCACTCTCAGGCAGTCTGCTTACTTGTTTGTCTTGATCCTCTGGACACCCTGCTTCTCCATCCTTTCCTTCAATTATCCATCCTACTCATTTATATTCACATAAAATTTTCCAAATAATTGAAAAGTCAATGAAATGGATTTTATAACCATTTATAAATTGAAAGGCAGCACATTAAAAATTCTTTTAATGTCTACTATTTCGTCTTCTCATATTTCCATTAAAGTCACGGAAGATGAATCTTGGCACTCTAAGGTTGAGCATCTCTTGGCTACGGAGCACATGGAAAGAAATCCTACATGGAACTGACTTTAGATGTAGCCTTTCTACATTTTCAGAAACAAACATCAGCTATCAAAGCAAACTTCTCAACCTGCACTATAAAGCACTGAATTTCATGATGGACAGACCAGGCACAGACTCTGCAGAATTCTGCATTAAGATTTACTTAAAGATTTCAAACTGTGGGTCTTCAAGGCCAAGGAGAAAAGAAAGAAAACCTGAGCTTCCCAGGAAGCTCCTGTGACCTTCCTTCCTGTCTTTGTTCTTGCATATGTTCTTTATTCTAGAAGAATAACATGCCAGGTTTTCAAGTACTGTTTTTTAAACTATTACCTTACACTTTAAAGTATTATCAAAAATCACCAATTTGTGCCCAGAAAGTGGTATGGCTTATTTGATATTCAGCGGTGATCCATGCATTAGAAATTCATAAATTCTGGGTTTATATTATTAGTATTATTATTATTACCATTATTATTAATAACCAGGAATAATTCTCTACAAGCATGCTGTAAGTAGGAATTATTCCTCATGAAAAATGCTAGTGATTCACTTAAAGGAAACTCCATTTAATAAAGTGGGTCCCAGTTGTCCGATTTTTTTTCCTTGGTATTGATGGGGTTGAAAAATAAAAGAGTTCTTCCTAAGACATACAATCAAAACTCCCAGGCAAGCCCTTTAAATATTTCAACCCAACAATTGCAAGTAATGCATAAGCAAATGAATAGCTGGAAGGTTATTCATTTGAACACCATGAAAATGTGTCCTAACTCTTAGACCCAGTGGATATGTCAAACAAAAAAATAATCATTCTATTGTCCAGTGCATTTACACAGTGTGTGTGCCCTGGCAAGTTCACTACTAACTGCATACATACAGAAAGCTTCTGTTGCAAGAAGGTGGATGGGAGGAGAGGGAGCAGAGAACTGGGGAGCTACATTCCTTAAGAAGGAAAATGGAAAGAACTAGGCAGGGCACAAGGAATGTACTCAAACTAAAATATCTAATTTCTCCACAGAGGAAGGAAGAGCTGTGCTGGCAATTCCTAGAACGAGAGTGGTTTGTATGCATTTCAATTTTATGTCAAATCAAATAATTGTGAATCTTGGTAAATATTCCATTTCAAAAGTATGTAATAAGATTATTAAATGGCCTTGTAAATAGTCCATAAAGCATGAAAAAGAAAAAATACATTTTTAAAATAACTCAGAGATGTATCTTGCTGATGTGGACATTTGAAAGTAATGATGAGTAACTGGAAATTCTAAGAGTTCGGTTAAAACTCAAGTGGGAGACAGAAACAAACAAGCAAACAAAAAGTGGCAGCACAGGATGATGATGCAAAAGAAAATCTCAGACGATTTTCTAGATTTTCAGAGACAGAAGAGACCAATATAATGGTAGGAAATACTAAAAACAAAATACCATCACCAATGCACAACAAACTGGGAGTCATAAGGAAGGTACAAGACCACAGTGAATGGAGTCGTTTGCAAAGTCAAGCAACAAAAACAGTGATTACAAAAAGTACTGTGTACATGCACTACATTCCAAAGACACTGGCTAGAAACGTGTTTATATGAAAATTTAAAAAATAATTTAACCAGAAGAGGAACAAGATGGTAGCAGAGAAATTTCCTCTAATATTTTTGTCCAATTTGAACAGCTGTGATCAAAATGACTTGCTTTCCTAATCAAGCAGATCAAGGCAGGAGCTCAAGACAGGAGCTTAAATAAGAAACTTCAAATAAACAATGCTTTCTGGCTTGCTTCCTCTTGCTGGCCCATGTATAGCCATGGTCTACTTACACAGGGATGACACCAAGAACAGTGAGCTGGATCTTCACATGTCAATCATTAATCAATAAAATGTTCTCAGTGGCTGGGGAGCTAGCTCAGCAGTTAATACTCACTGCTCTTGCAGAGGACCTCAATTCAGTTGCCAGCATACAAATGGTAGTTCATAACCATCTGTAACTCCAGTTTCAGGAGATCAACATTCAGTATAGTTACATCCATGCAGGAAAAATGCTAATTAAAATCAAAATTATTTTAAAATAAAAATTACTTTTTAAAAAAAGAAGAAGAAGAAGAAAATGCCCCCATAAACATGCTCACAGGCTAATCTGATAAAGTAATTCCTCAGATGAGGTCCCCTATTCCTGAGTGACTCTAATTTGTGTCAAGTTGACAAAGACTAACCAATACAACTTGTATGAAAATGTGCTTTTGGCATGCATTACTATGCACAATGAATATGTGTAGTGGGTAGCTGTTCCAGCTTTGACCTGGAAGTACTGCCCCCATTGAGGCTTCCAGTAACTGTCACACCTACAAGGCGGGGCCAAGATAGGAGCACTTAAGACCTGAGATCCTTGTGCCAGCTCTCTTGGTTCCTGGATCCTGGACACTAAAGGTAGACTGAGCAGAGTTCTCCAGAGAACACTGCTGGACTGCACTACACCTTTCCCGGACCCTGTAACCTATCCCTTTATTTCTAAGTTACCCCACAAAATAAACCTCCCTTTTAACTACATAGAGTTGCCTTAATTCTTCCACCAATAAATATGTGCTTATAAAACAAATAAATGAAATAAAAATTTTGGATCTTATCCAATTCAGATTATGATTCACTAAATTTGAGATTGTGTAAAATAGCTTATTTATAGCCAGATCTTAGATGATAAACCCATGAATCAGATGCAAGCTACACATGATAGAGACTTTCCACATGTGTGCAAAATAGAACATAAAAAGAATGACATTAAAATACTCTGTCATAACAAAAAAAAATTCATGAGCACCATACAACCAAAATTAGTTTATAGATTTGTAATAAATTTGAACATTGTATTTATACATGGGTCTAAGTGCAAATATAAACACATATAAATACATACATGCATACACACACACACACACACATATATATATACATATCAGTAAAACTTAAAATGAACATCTTACAAGGATGAACATTAAGCACACATGAATAAGTAAGACATTCCACATTGTGAAATACATTGTGATAAAATATGTGCACAGTTTTAAAACATATGAAATTATTGTTGCTATGACTCTATAAATATTTATTATGCTAAATATAATAGAAAAATGTATTATGAACCCAAATTTATAATTATGCTCTAAGGAATGGATGACAGATCCTGGATGTTTATGTAGATTGGTATTAGCATTTACTAAAAGTTTTTTTCGTTGTAAACAAAAGATTCAAAAAGGCTAGGTGGAGATGAAAAGATATTCAACACAGGCCTCTAGAGGTTTGAAGTCTTTCATAATGAAAGCTAAATTGAAGATTAAAATCAGTTAAATAGTCAAAGAAAATATAGCAGTTAGTATTGAGCAGAAATATAGAACATTTTCAATGTCTTGGAGGACCTAATTTCAAAGCAAATTTATTTCTTCTAAAATGTATGTCTTATTAAAATGTGCATTTCAGCGATCCGGAGAGGTGGCTGAGAGGTGAGGCTGCCGGGCCTCGGCCACTGAGGTGGCGAGTTCGGTTCGCGTGTGTGGCTGA
>CABHPQ010156688.1:0-11160 GCA_902168405.1 Peromyscus aztecus | reverse complement strand
GAAAAAAAACAAAAAAAAAAAATGTGCATTTCCTATGGATTTGAATGACTCTGAACAAATGAAAGGGAGTAGCAGAGAAAACTCATATGCTACACAGTCACCAATACTAAGAGAAACAAGAGAAGTGTTCATTTTAGGACACATTTCCATGTGTTGATTATAGTGGATTTCTTTAGAAATTTCAACTAGAAATCTATACATGCAGGCAAATATCCATTTTTCTGTAGTTGGATTTTCTTTTACTCTAGCCCTATGTTGGGTGCCAAAATGTTGTTGTTTTTTTTCTCTTAGCTCTTTGGGGGCCTGCCACCCAGCTCCCAAATAAATCACGCACAGAGGTTTATTCTTAATTGTAAATGCCTGGCCTTAGCTTGGTTTGTTTCTTGCCAGCTTTTCTTAACTTTAAATTATCCCATCTACATTTTGCCTCTTGGTTTTTTCCTTTTCTTACTTCTGTATATCTTTCTTTCACTCTTTCTCTGGACTGTGTGGCTGGGTGGCTGGCCCCTAGCATCCTCCTCTCCTTGTTCTCTTGCTCTTTCTTCTTCCACTCCCAGATTTTCCCTTCTATTTATTTTCTGCCTGCCAGGCCCACCTTTTCTTTCTCCTGCCTCACTATTGGCTGTTCATATTTTTATTAGGCCATCAGGTGTTTTAGATGGGCAAAGTAACACGGATTCACAGATTTACACAAATGCAACATAGAATGCAACACATCTTTTATATCATTAAACAATTGTTCCACAATATAAACAAAAATAACACATCTTAAATTAACAATAATTTTATAAGTATTTTGTTGTAACTATTCCCTGAAAAAAAAACCCACTCTTAATTAACATTGAAGTGTTCACTTCCAGTTACTCCATCTTCCTTGCAGGTGTGAAACATTTTAAAAAGATATTTGCACACTTCTGTAAACCCAGCACTCAGGAGGTGGAATCACAATGATGGCAAGTTCCAGCACCTCCAGAGTGCTGGGTTTACAGGTGTGTGTCAATAGACCTAGCTCATAGTTTTCTTCCTTGAGGTTAATCTTAAGGAACAAGTCAACAGGGAAACAGCTATAATTAGGTTTTTCTACAAATGCCAAATCATCATCCAGGTATGTGATACCACATTACATGATTGGCATGATTGAATGTGAACTCACAGGGTCCATGTTTTGTTGCCCTGTACTTCAGTTCATTAGATATTACTAATATTTAAGATTATTTTCTCAAATAACCTCCTTCTTCAATGGATAAATTGAGAATACTTGTAACTTTCTTTAAATATTATCTCATCTCTCAAAAACCTGAAAAAAAAACGTCTGACACTGACAAGTGTAACAAGTCTTTTTCTGTCCCAGTCAGTCAGTTCCCAAATAATGACACAGAGACTTTTTATTAATTATGAAATTTCAGCCTATAGCTTAGGTTTGTTCCTAACTAGCTCTTACATCTTAAATTAACCCATTTATATTAATCTATGTTCTATCATGTGGCATTGCTTCTTCCATCTTGTACCTTCTGTTTCCTCTCCTTGTCTCCTGGTGTCTCTGTCATGCCTAGATTCCTCTTCGTCTTCTTTTCTTACCCTGGAGAAACTACTCTATTATCTATCCTATCTTGGTGAGTCCAAAGTTTTATGCCTAAACCACTTTCTATCGTAATTTGTATTATCTTGCTAAAAGATATCTTATTAGACCTTAAAATATCTTTTTAGATAAATAACTTAAGCTTTTATGTTTCTCAACCTTATAAACTTTACATCTCTTATGTAAGGTTCTTTTCTGAATTTGATAACAAGGAAAACTGTAAAACTATAACTATCTAGTCTTCAACCACATCAGAGACCCGAGAAGGATATAATGTTACCTGATTAAAAAGGAAATACAGAGCAAGCATCTTCCAAAACTATAGAAATTACAGAAGCATCTTGCTATCTGGATAGTCACTCAAGGTTCCTCTGCAATTTTGGGGTATCCATCTTTGGCCTATGGGCCTAGAATATCTGATCAACTTTTCTGTGAGGAATTTTGAAGGATTGTCCTACCTTGTCTTGGCAAAGTCCAGCAGTAGCTTTCTTTTGTGTTCTGCTCATCAAATTTGGACAGCATGCTGTCAGCAAAGAAGGCAAGGGTAGTTTCTTGTCCAGTGTCTAACTTTGCCACAATAAAAGCAAACTCCATATGGAAGTTCTTCAATGCTTGTCATCCATTTTTGAAATAAATTGGTGCTGCCAGGAGCAGACGTGTCTCAATGTCATAAAAGCCTTAGATTATTAAACATTTTAAGTCCTATATTCTGTATGTCTCTGAAGTGTTTGAAGACCACCTATCTATCTAAACTATATCTCTGTTTAACCTTGACAACATATCTAACATGACTACAAGTTTGATTATTAAAGATGACTACTAAACTGTATTTCTTAATTATACATTACATTTTTAAATGAGCTACATAGGTACAATACCTTAAACAAGAGTAGTAGAAACATATACAGCATAAAAATACTTTAAATTTGTGTCAACATACAAAATATCTTAAACAAAAGTAGAAACAAATATAGAGTATATTCTAACAAAAATAACCTTAAATTTGTTTCAATACACAAAAATACCTAAAACAAGAGTAGGAACATATATGGAACATATTCTAACAAAAATAACCTTAAATTTGTGTCAATATACAAAAATCCATAATAATGTAAAATATTTGAGATTAATAGCTGCTTTTTAGTTTATAGTAGATTCAATAATCTACCCTCTTATCCTATATTTTGCATATCCCTTTTCTTTTCAGAAAGAGATCCTTGAATCCAACTTCCCTTGCTTAGTTTCCTCTCTTACCATTACTAGTAACAATTTGAAACCAACCCCCCAAACGACGACAAACATTTGTAAACCACCAAATGACCAAAAAGCACACACCCACCTCTTGGGAATGTGGGTATTGTATCCTGTTGTCTGGGGGCTCTGGCATCTTCAGGGGATCCTGAGAAAATTGAGATAATGGTCAAGCCCTGGGAGAGCTAGCTGTATTATTTGTTGTCCAGTACCTGTGTGATGAGAAAGTGCAGGCTTATCTGAAGTCTTGGATAGAGTAGTCTGTGAGGTCGGACCACCTTATCTAACCATTTTGAAGTTGATCTGGATGTAGAATTTTTGAGAAACTGCAACACAGGCATTCTGAGACACTGAATCATCTGGGCTATTTGTTTTTATTGGTGTCTGGTCCTTTTTTTTCTGAAAACACACAAACTTTTAAAGGATATATATCTGCATTGACACAAGTGTGGAATGTGTTGTATGCACAAATCAGCTAAAGATGATTTCCTCCTCTATGTTGAGCAGGTAAAAGGCATCTGTCAACTTTATAAGTCCATTTGAACTGTATAACCAAGGTGTAATATAAATTTTTGTTTATGTCATATGAAAGGATGGCATTGAATAATAAGTCATGAGGACTCTGCATCCAACAAGACTTATCATGTCTCATGCCAGTCTCAGAGCTGCTCCCATGTCAAGGGGTCGGCTTCCATGTCGCCTGTCTTAGAGTTTTTCTCGCTTTTTTCCTTCAGTTCTATAGCTGAGATTTTCATCAGGGCTCCCCTGGTCAAATCTGATCTCTATTAACTTTGAAGAAATCCATAGCTTTTCCTTTCCTGTGGAAACAAAGGCTTAACCTCTTCCCCAATGCAACCCATTGCCTGACTTCCATTTTGAAGTCAAGACATCTCTAAAGGATATAGGCTGGTTTAATTCAGCAGCCCCTTTCATAATCCAGTGTCATTTGGCAGCTGTTGTTTTGTGTACATCAGTATTTAAAAAATTTAGTCAACAGAGCACCATACCAGATCAAGATGCACTGTGTATTTCCCATCCTTACATGTATATATATATATGTATATATATATATATATATATTTACTCTTTCTTAAGGACTTTATTATTTTTTATTACTTATTTTTCCTATAACTGTCTATTCCCATTTTTTACTGTATCTATTTAAAGGATTTCTCAGTCTAGAGTGCTCTACTGTATGCCTGCAGCTTTCTCTGACCATGTGAGTCAAGCTTTAAATCTGCTGCACAGCTCTGCACATGGTGCTGGTTGACTTAAGCCCAAAGGCAACAACTAGGAATCGAATCTCTATATGACAAGGCCTACCTGAGAGACTGAAGGACTGGGAAGACATGTCTGGCCCTGCGTTTGTGTGTTTGGAACTTTTTTTAGAGCTTTCTCAGGTCCTATGTTGGACACCATATGTAATGAGTCTTTTTCTGTCCCAACCAGCCAGCTTCCAAGTAATAACACAGAGACTTTTATTAACTATGAAAGCTCAGTCTATAGCTTAGGCTTCTTCCTAACTAGCTCATAAAACTTAAATTAACCCATTTATATTAATCTGTGTTTTATCAAGTGGTGTTACCTCTCTTCCATCTTGCACCTCCTGTTTTCATCTCTGTGTCTCCAAAGTCTCCTCCTCTTCCTTTTTCTCTCTGGAAATCCCACCTATACCTCTGGCCTAGCTATTGAATGTTAGTTTTTTATTACACCAATAACAGAAATACATGTTCACACAACATACAAATCTCATACAAGAGAGCAGATTGTCCCCTCTTTTGGAATGTACTGATAGCTCCCAGAAGATACAAGACAGTCGGGTCAGTGTTGTTCATACCAATGTTGTTCCATACATTTCATGAAGTCTTACTTAAAACACATTGAAAGTAGACATTGTTAGAATCCAGAGCAAGATAAATAACTTACACTGCAATTCAGAAGTTTTTAAAAGGCAAATAATTTTAAAAGTAAATGATGTCATAAGTCAAAAATTTTCAGGAGGAAAAAAAACCAACAAAATTAAGTGAATACAAGAGACTGCAAAAGGGAATTACAAAGAAGACAGGTCTTCTCATGCCGTCTGCTTCCTTGGCATAACATGGACTGTGCCAATAACAATATGGCAGTAACAGCAGAACCTAGCTTTTGTTAATGTCATCCTTTGATGCAAACTCCAAAATATCCCCTGACAATGATAATGATGCTGTAAGACCATCAGATCTACACCACAAGGTGATTTAAAACCTAAACAACAAAAAGGAAATCCTGACATACACGAAGGCATGACAAACAAATAGAAGGATCATCTGTCCCTGTTTTTTAGCAAGACTGCATAGAGTGAATAAATTGCATAGAATGGAGTTTCAATGAAAAGTTGAGTAAATTACATCAGTAAATAAACATCAGTTGAATGCCTCAGTCTGAATTAATTGAGTATATATATATATATACATATATATTATTGTTTAACAGTGTTTCTCAGCTATACAGTATATATACATATATATATAGAGAGAGAGAGAGAAAGAGAGAGAGAGAGAGAATGTTTCAGCACCACTATTTTCTAAGGACTAGTATACAATCAGATTGAGATAGACTCTCTCCTCATGGAATTTTGTCTTGTTGAGAGGATATCACAGAAACAATTACAAAAATGACATGTTATCATCAGAAGTTTAACATGAAAAGAGCCTGTGGAAGGGATTTCTGAAGAGGTTACAGAAGAGCTTGAACACATTAACATTACCAATAGTACCATTTTACCTATGTTTTTGCCAATATAAGAGGTAAAAAGAACAATTCACAATTAACTGTATTAGAATGATTCAGACTAATGAAGCATTACTTCAAATATTTTTTAAGTGAAGAGCTTCAATAGTATGAATTCAATATTTCCAAATATTTTAGGGTAATTTATTCCAAAGATAAGATTTAAAACAAAACAAAAGAAATCAGAAAAAATTTCCAACAAGAATTTTTAATCTAGTGAGTTAAAAGCTGCATTATGTTACAGTAATTGAGAGCAATGCAATGGGTGAACATAATGTTTTCTGATCACAGGAAAGCCAATTGACCATTTTTGTATGCTGAACAAGAAGTTTCCCAGAACATGACAAGGCAAAGCAGATCCCTTTTGGATAAAAATACACAAACAGAAGATCTTTCCAGACAAGAAGACTGTGGGTTTAAAACATGGTGGGATAAAGCCCTTATTATAATTTATGCATTGTAAAGAAATCAGAGTGTCTGAAGCAACTAAGAGGACACAAGGGAAAAGAAGTCAGTTTTGAGAAAGCATTATGATTTCAGCCAGTGAGGGGGCTCAGATCCTATGGTACTTTGAATGAGAATGGTCCCCATTAGGCTCATGTATTTGAATGTTTGACCCCCAGTTAATAGAACTGTTTGGGAAAGATTAGGAGCTGTGGACTTGTTGGAGGAAGTGTCATCCTGTTGGAGAAGGTGTCATTAGGAGTAGGGCTTTGAGGTTTCAAAAGCCCACACTCCTGTTCCTAGTCCCCCCACCCCCGCTCTGTTTGCTGCCTGTGGATCAGGGTGTAAAGTTCTCAGCTACTACTCTAGCACCATACTTGTTTGCTTCCCACCATGATGATCATGGACTAACCATCTGAAACTAAAACCTCCCAAGTAAGTGCTTTCTTTATAAGAGTTGTCTTGGTCAAGGTACCTCTTCATAGAATAGAATAGTAGCTAAGACAGGTGGTAAAGGCATTTGCCATGTAAGTCTGGTGACCTAAGTTTGATCTCTGGAACCCACATAAAGGAGAAAAGAGAGAACTGATTCCAGAAAATTGTCCTCTGATCTTTACACATGAGTGCTATGGTAGACAGACAGACAGACAGACACACACACACACACACATACACAGACGGAAGTTTCTCCAGTCTTGCCAGCCCTGTGGTTGAGATGAATCTCTCCCACCCACTTCCTGAAGCTGCTTGGTCCCAAGTAAACACACAGAGGCTTATATTATTTACAAACTGTATGGCCCATAGGTCAAGCTTCTTGTTAGCTAGCTCTTATAACTTAACTCAACCCATTTCTATTCATCTCTATGTTGCCACATGGCTGTGGCATTACTGGTCTGCTGGCATCTTGTTGCTCCTTGGGTAGCGGGCTGGCATCTACTCTTCCTACCTGTCTCTTTCTCGTATCTCTGCTTGGATTTTCTGCGTGCCTCTAAGCTGCCTTGCCATAGGCCAAAGCAACTTTTTATTAACCAATGGGAGCAACGTATATTCACAACATACAGAAAGACATCGCATAGTACACAAACACACACAAAATAATAATAATAATGATAATGATGATGATGATGATGATGATTATAAATTAAAAAGAAAGAAATCATCATATTTCATCTAGGAATTTGAACACCCATAAAATAAAAGATAATGACTGACTTAAGTTATAGACAATGGAGAACTATCAACTTTGTGTATCTCAGATGTATTCAGAAGTACAAATACAATTTTACAGGTCATTGCTACAATCCACGTGACAAATAGCTATGATCACAACTAGGATAAACTGTGAGAGTGACGGGGGCTGTGGGGCAACAATAAAGGGGATCATAGCAACAATAAAGCTGTACAATTCATGGCCTGAGTAGGAGACAGGTAGTGAAAACAGTCCCGCGTGATTAGATAAAGATGGAAATTATCGTTGTAAAAATGAGGAATTGTGTCTTGGCCATGTTGAGTTTGAGTTGTTCCAGCCATGTTCAGTCTGCATTCTGGTGATCTGGGTTGGAGAAACAGGAGTGTAAATTACTAGTTCTTAATATAGACACTGATTATCAGCCTTAGGTCTATCAACAATCTATCAGTAGATCCTGGAAATGAAGCATATTTTAAGGTATTCTTTTTATTAACTCAGTGGTTGCTTATATGAAAGTAATAAGCAAATGACATTAAACACGGTGTCTGAAAAGTCTGCCCCACCACCATTCCATAGAGCTGTTTACTAGTTATTCTTCCTTCAAATTTGTTACCTGAGATTGAGGAAATTAATCTCAAACTATGTAATAGTGACAAAAAATATTATTCTAGAAGTGAATGTTTGAAATGATTTCTTTTGTGTATGTTCTCACCTATTGAATGAGACCGAGATTTTCTTTAGAGCTAGAAAAACAGATTTGTATAAATTGGCTTAATAATACTGTTATTAACATACCTTATGAAGGAGAATAACCACATACTGTTCAGAGCCAGATGGGAGGGGTATTTCTGATATTTTGGCCAACTCTCATAAGCTTATTTATTATCGTTTATACAGTTGCTGCAATAAGCAAGGAATTCTGTTAAAAATGTAGAATTTGGTATTCAGCTTTTAGAAGATACCAGTTTAACCTCCGACTAACAAATACATTTTTAAAAAAATATTTTTCCTTAAATAGGTGCTTCATTAGCTAAAATAGAGTCATACTTATTTTTTAATAAGAATATAAATAAGCATGGTAGGAAAACAGGCATTAGTGTCAAAGAACTAGAAAATCATTGCTTTCAAAGAGACAGAAAGTTGATTTAATCAGGATTTCTCATTTTGGAACTTTGTTTGGAGATATCTGAGCAGTGTGTTCGCTCCCTTTTTCCCCTTTTTCATGGTTTTCGTGTTGCGAGTCCTCACACGCTTGGTTTTGGGTAACGCGGGTTGTCTCATTTTCGTGGTTTCAGAACTTGTACCCCGTATGAACTCAAGCCAGGAAACCCCTGGAGGTAACCGGTGGTGACTTCTTACCTTGGTAAGGACATAACTTGGGAGAGGAGCTGGAGTGGGGTCTTTGCAAGGAGAGGATGAAGAGGGAAAGCCAGTAGATGAGGAGGAGGAAGAAGAGGAATAGGAGGAGCAAGAAGAAGAAGACGAAGAAGATGGGGCTTGAACTGGGGCTTGGGGCTGAACGGTATTCCTGTTTTTAACATAAAGCAGCCAGTCAACAGCCTGGGGTTCTTGGCTTATATCTCTGTCCTCAGAGGACACAGCCAAACACTTTTGATTTGTCTTAATCCCCTGGATAAAATCAGATTCAGATGTAGGAAAAAAGTGTGTTATCTTCTCTAATTCTTCAAGATTACCATCAAGGGCTTCTGAATTATCTTCAGGTTGATCATCTTTCATGGGAAGTTGGTAATAGGATGAGGAAGCCTCTGGTAGAGAAAGGATAAGGACTATTTTCACGTCTACTTTCCCATCAGCCCTGCTCTCAGGTGTTGGAATGACGAAGAGTGTTGCACATCGAGGATCCTTCTTTCCTGTAAGATGGCTACATTGAGATTTTATGCAGGAACCACATTCTAAACAAACAGTGTATGTTGATGAAAGACGGGGACCAGGACGAGGATTTGGCTTTCCCCTCATTCTTCGAAAGAGAATTTGCCTAGAGAGATCCTTCTGAATTGTAGACTTGGAGATAGAATTGACAATTTTATTGACGACATCGACAGGGACAGTTCCACCTTTAATAATGCAGGGATGACTATAATCTAAAGACCACGGGACTTCATTCTCTGTTTCTGTCTTCAAACTTTGTTCAACATTTCCTTTATTCTGGAGTCTGGAACTCGGAACTGAAGCACTTTTGTTCTTCGTGCACAGCTTGGGACTTGAAACTCTTTGGCCTGAGATATTTGGTTTAGCATGAACTGATGGTAGTTGACGGGCTCTGTGTTTGTCCTTGGGTGAAGTAGTACTCTGGACCTTGGATTGACAAACAGGTGAGCTGAGGGCCCGGGTACTGTGATCACCCTTGAGCGCTGTTTTAGGTTTTGGCTGGCACACAGGCAAACTGTGAGATGGATGAGTAGAATGTGATAATAAAGGCGGTTTCCTTGATTTTACTTGAGACAATGGCAAACTCAGAACATTGTTATTAGAGTTTGATGCAGGACTTTTCAGAGGTTTACAGTCAGACAAGGTTGAATTCTGAGCTGTTCGACTGGACTCCAGAGAAGATAAAGTTGAAGGGGAGTCATTTCTTTGAAGTTTGTGGTTGAATGGTGGTGAGCTCAATGTTTTTTGACTGGATTCTAATAAAGATGACCAAAGGCAGTCCAATGAGGATTCCTTCTGTGATCTAGATCTACATAATGTTGTGTTAGGTTCACTTGGACTCGATTCCAAAGAAGGTGAAGTCCAGATGATATTTAGGGAAGGTGTTTCTTGATATTGAAGGGAAGATGATGATGATGTGGAGACTCTTTGAGTAGACTCCAGTGAAGATGATTTCCAGCAAAGGTCAATACCTGATGATGTCTGAGGCTTTGGAAGGGGTAATCTTGATCTCACAGATATTTGACTAGGTTCCGATGATGAAGTACTGCTAAAGCTAGATGAAGATGTTGTCTGAGGTTTGTGGTGAGACAAAGATGAGTCCAAGGATTTCCAAGAGGGGTTCAATGAACTTTTTGAGTAGGGGTCTTTTTGAGGGTGTTTGGAGTATAATGATGATGATTTCATACCTCTGGTAGAGGAACCTTGTCTCACTTTAGAGTTCGGAGAAGGCAAAGTAGAGAAGCTCTGGGTCTTCTTGTTAAAGCTTGATGGGGGCACTGTGACTGTATTTTGAGATTGTTCTTTGGCCACAGGCTGGATGGTGAATTGGTTTAGCACTGAATTGTTTGTAGTTTGTTGCTGAGCGTTGTCTAAATGCACAACGTCTTGATCATGATATGTTAATGGCACCATCTTGTGCTGTAGTAGAGATCTTTAGGGAAACAGTTTGCTTACAGGGATGTTTTAGTAACAGTCTTTAGAGCAAGGATCCATGGACAATGGGCACTTAAATAAGCACTAGTAGTTCTAATTTCTATCTTGTTATATTTGTGTTAATGGTAAATGTTGTAGAATGTATCACAGTTAAGCAGTAAATGAAATAGGGGAGGGGATGTCACCATTTAAGATTATCCTCTGTCTTCCATTTAATTTCCAAGAGCTTTTGGTTTTTTCCTCTCTGTCTCTCTTTAAGGAAAAATTCCTGTTAACAAAATAGTAAAGAGTTTAGAAAAATTCCTGTTAACCAAATAGTAAAGAGTTTACAGGATATAATTTTCTGAAACTGTAGTGACTAGAACACAGGATTTCTAAGCTAATACCCAGAATGTGTACCCCAACCACCTCACATATCTTTTGAGTTAAATTTTCTAAACCCATTACAAATCCATAAAATAGATATTTTCAATTTACTGAGCAAAAGATGAAAGTAATACGCCTATCAATTTCTAGCATTTCCTAGGATGGACGTGCTCAAAAAATAAGTGCCACAATTACGTCCACCTTATCAATTATTGCATTCCTTCACAGAGATTCTTAG
>CABHPQ010156687.1:0-25423 GCA_902168405.1 Peromyscus aztecus | reverse complement strand
CCTGAGAACCCAACAGCTAAAAAATTGTCCTCAGTAAAGTTCTTTTTACCTGGGCATGGTGGCACTAATCTGTCATCCTAATACTCGGAAGGCTAAGGCAGGAAGGTCACAAGTTCAAGCCCAGCCTGGGCAGCACAGCATGGCCTTGCCACTTGCTCAAAAGACAAGAGGCAGTGAGAGAAGGAACGGGGGAAAATACAGGACAAGAGTCCTCCATTCTGTTCTCCTGGCATAGCTGTTAATTTGATGAATTGCTACAGGCAGAGATGATGAGGTAAGAATTCTGAGCAATGCTTGACTCTGACTCTAAACACAGTTTTATATGACTGGCCATAGAGCTACAGGATTTAATCAATGCCTATGTCTAAGGTGGTAATGCCTCTGTTGGGGTAAGCCATTCACAGTTGATTAAAGAAGTTGTCATCATTCTTATAGAAATAAGAGATTATATTTTATGAGTTCTCTCTCACACCAATATTTCAAATCACAAGCCACTTAAGGCAAAACCTGTTTTCTTAAATGTTCATTCTCCGGATATCGTGTGTGTGTGTGTGTGTGTGTGTGTGTGTGTGTGTGTGTGCGTGCGTTGGTAAACACTCACCCGAGTGCTAAGTAACAACAAATCTAAAGTTAGATTTCATCATTCTTGTCAACTTTAGGACAATATTACTAATGTGATCTTGTCATCTCTTCTACAGCCTGTATGAGACTTGATAAATGTCGCGTTGGTGAGCAAGGTGAAGAAAGCACACTATATTTAACTTGATAGATGTAAGAAGCCGTCAGGCTGGGCACTGGAAGGCAGTAATCCTTTAGCCACTGCCTCTCTGAGTACTTATGGATCATAAAGTTCCCTGGAGATCACAACATTAGAAATAAAAACCTCTGAGTCAGGGCACTTTGATTGATACTGTCAAATAGACTCAGGCTTTCAGTTTGACTTAACTGTTATCAATTTTTATTATTGCCTAATGGAACTAAGCCAGAGTAAATGTGTGCTAACTGACCCTATTCCCAAGCACTGCTCACTAAATAAGAGCATGCTAACAATTCCAGAAGGTTATTGTTAAATCAAGCTGCTGTCGCCATTTCCAACCTACTGAGGACTCATTGATACTGAGACGTGAAAGATAAGGCAGGAAAACGTCAAAGATAAAAGGTGCATTGGATTTTATGAGATAGGCTTGTTTTTACACAGAAAATGAAGGAAATGCCCTTTGTAACTCTAGGTCCCCCGGTCTCTGAGCACAGGAGGCGACATTCCCAGTTAAATGTGGTCTCTGCATTCACGCAGAAGGCTAAGAGAGACAGATGGCATGGAGGTGCCTGTTCCCGGATATTACAGCAGGTACTTCTCTTCCTTAGACCTTCAAGCCAGAATGCACTCTGGGAGAAATTAATTTTCATTGGGAGCTGAACGGGAGCTCAATGAAAGAAATGCCTACCGCTGTTATCTTTTTAAATTCTGAATCATAATGAAAGGCTGGTGGCTATCAGAGATCTCCACCTTATCTATATTAAACCTAGAAAAAAAAAGAAGGTAGGTGTATTGGGGCACACCTGTCTGGAATCTGAGCACGCGGAAGGCTGAGGTGGAAGATGGGGTACTACGTAAGACCCAATCTCAAAACTAAATAAATAAATGAAAGAAGGAAAAAAGAGAGAGAAATGGAGGGAGAGGATAACGAGAGAAAGAACAGAATGAAAAAAATTTTTTTAAAGGTAACTAGGCTGAATATGTAGCTTGGGAGTTGAGCATTGCCTAGCACCTGTGAGACCCTAAATTTGGTGAGGCCCTGAATTTGGTGAGGCCCTGAATTTGGTGAGGCCCTGAATTTGGTGAGACCCTGAATTTGGTGAGGCCCAGCACTACAAGAACAAGACGAAGAAGGAGAGGATGGTCCTCATCTGTCACTGCTAGGAAAGGCTGTGAGCTTTCTCCTGTGGCCCTCAGGAGTCATTGCCCCTCGTTCCGCTCAGCTAACTCTTAGTCATGGTTCACGGTTAAGTGGCCAGTAGATATTCCTCTAGATGACTTTTGTGCTTTGTCATGAGCACAATGAGTTGTTTTTGCTGCCACATTAAATGTTCGCTTGACTGTAAAAATTAGTGAAGCCCAAATACTTCGTTCTAAGCTGAGCTGAAAAAGTAAGCTCCAACCATGCTCGGAGGCAAGTTAGAGGACAATTTAGACAGGCTGTCCCACACCAGGAACTTTCTAGAAGATTGGCTCAGTAGCAAGGAAAGGCTTAGGGGTCTCAAATATTTCCTCCAGGAGACCGAACACACTGAAGTGTCTCTTCATACTGGCTTGGCTGTCGTTCCACAGCCTGTAAACAGCTGCCCTGTAACTGAATTTGTAGGTGAAGACACAAAATAAACCAACATCTGGCTTACTTCATTCATCAGGAAATCGCTTTCCGTTGCATCCAAACAGACAGCATCTCACTGGAGCTCTTTTTCATCAAATGAACATTTCCTTTTTTAGGGAACAGATAGGAAAGCTCGCTGCATGGTCAGGTGTCCCGGGACACTGGGTACCAGTGTTCCAGTCTGAAGCTACAGACTGAGCAGACGCTAAAACAGTCAACAAATCACTCCGGGAAAGGCAATAACGTCGCTTCCAAGGCAGGGTTTCTTTCTTGTCAAGTTCCCCAGGCTCACTATTTTCTGCAAATCCTCTGTGAGGTGTAACTAGCCTCCTCTTGAACACTTCAGCTGTGACAACCTCCTGCAGGCCCCCAGGTGGCTGTCTACATTCATCTCAATGTCTTTACCTGAAATCATTGTCTCAGTTTAGTTGAAAAGCCGAGAATAGGTACAGGGCAAAAGTCCTGGACCATGGATGGCACTTCATCCACACATCAAAACCTGGTTCCACCTTGTTTTCAGTTCCTATTTCCCAGAAAGCAATGGTGAGTTTGATGAAAGACCACTAATGGACATATCTTTCCACTCTCTGCCCTGCTACTTCACGTGTAAAGACACTGTTACCACACATGCAGTCTTCTGGCTTGGTGCTGTGTTCCCGTGGATGCCAGAGATGATGAGCACGGTCTTCAACATTAACTGGCTGCTTTCTCTATGCCAGTCACTGGCTAAACACATTGCTATGTTATCTAATTGAATCCTCACCATAACCTAGAGGGTGGTATTGCTATTACACTGATGCACAGCAATCTTCCTAATGCTGTGACCCTTTAATAGAGTTCCTCATGTTCTGCTGACCCCCAACCATAAGATTATTTTCATTGCTACTTCAAGAATCATGATGCAAATATCTGTGTTTTCTATGGTCTTAGGCAAGCCCTGGGAAAGGGTTAGTAACCCCCAAACCCCCAAAGGGGTCACAACCCACATGTTGAGAACCACTGCTATAGAGCATCCCCTTTGGACAGTTTTGACAAACTACTTGGAAAAACAAAGAGATAAAATGGCAATTGTAAAATGTTGTTTTCAAGATGTTCCCAAACGTGATCAAAGCTCTCTGAGTTTCTAGAATGCCAACCTGAATAAGCTCATGCTAACACCTAGGAACATGTTAGAGTTTCTCGTACATTTCCAGACACTAAGAAGGACTGTCCCAAAAGGCCTACCTGGAAACTTAGGTAGCAGTGGACAGAAATTAATGAGTTTGTATTCAGCTTGGAACTCCAGCTGAAGAAAATGGAGATAATCACCCATCCTTCCCGTCTCTCTGCAGGAAAATCTACATTGAAATCTCAAAATGGGCTAAAAACTGTAGCAACAGAACAGGAAATGGAATGTAAGTTCCTCCATGTCTATGACAAACCCTTCTGAGTGACAGGAAGTCTGAAATGGCAAGTGTGCCAAGGGACATAGAAGCAGCCGTACAAAGGGACAACCGCAGAGATTGACTGAAGTTCTGTGTTGCTGTGAGGCTCTGCCTGTCCTTCCAGTCTGCCTCATTGGATGGGAGCTTGGTTATTGATTCCTCAGAACTCATTTTACCCTGAGTGGTTAACCACGTTTTCTTCTCAGCTTTATGTTCCTACAAAATGTCACAGGAAATCAACTTGTGAAAAGAAGGTTTACTCAGCTCAGAGTCCTGTTGGTTCAAGTGTAAGACGAGGCAGCCCACTGTTTGGAACTTCAGCTAAGGACAAGAGATGTCAATGACAGGACACATGTGTCTGCGTAAACCACTCCTCACATCTTCAGGGAGAAAGAGAAGTGGAGGGGTGAATGAGAGAGAGTGGGGAGAGGGGGAACACAAGGAATCCCACGATGTCATCTAAGGGCAAAAGGAAACCCAGGGATGAGTGAGGGTAAAGAGTGTCCCCACCATTTACACTTCTAAAAGCAAGAAGAAACTTCTAAAAGGCGGAGAGAATCTTCCCTAAAAGACGCAGTGTATTCAAAGTCTGTTTGATACCTCTTCTTTATACTGTAAAAAGTACACTCCAAGTGATTTCATGTGTGTCTAATTTCCACCAGCGTCCTGGGATTCAGCTAGGGCCTGTGCTACGTTCTCTAACAAGCAAATAAACTGTGAGTCAGAGAGGTCACATGACCTGACCAAGACACAAATCCTATGATGTGTATCTCAATGCTTCTCTGTTATCTATCTCATCTATGTATTGAGGTCAGTAGCACAGAGGGAAAGCCATGATCTTTAATTCCAGCCCTGCATGGCAACTTAGACCTAGTATGAAGCGACTGCTCATGGGTGACCTTTGTTGCAATAATTCCCCCTAGTGCAAGGAGAATATGTCCTTAGACCCACAGTGATGCCCGAAATGGCAGGTAGTACCAAAATCCATATACACTGTATTTTTTCTTATAACACATACCCATGATAAAGGTTAATTTATATATAAAAGGGCACTACAAATAATCCTGTCATATGATCCAGCTCTACCACTCAAGTGTATGCCCCAAAGACTCTAAGTCAGCACACCACAGAATACTTGCACATCCATGCTCCTTGCAGCACTGGTCACAATAGCCAGCACATGGGACTAGCCCCAATGTTCATCAACGGGTGCGTGAATAAAAAAGTGAAAAGAAATGAAATCGTAACATTTTCAGGAAAATGCACACAACTGCAAACCACCAGGTTGAGTGAAATAAGTCACTCAGAAAGACAAATGTCACATTTCCCCTTACATAGAGAACCTATGTTTAAAATTATAAGTACATGTGTGTGCAAAAGATCGTTTATATATCAGGCAGGCACAGTAAGAGGGAAATAAGGACTAATACAGTAGAATGTTCATAACAATACACAGAACAGACATGTGAATATGCGTGCATGCTCCCCCCCCCCCCCACCCCTTTTTTTCTTTCCTCATAAAGGAACACTGTACCAGGCTTTTTCTTTTCAGCCACCAACCAGCTTTCAAATCATGACATGGAGACTTACTGTTAGTTTTGAATGCTCAGCTTGACTTAGGCTCATTTTTGGCTGTTTCTTTTAACTTAAAGTAACCCGTTTCTCTTCATCTGCATCTTGCCCTGGGGCTAAATACCTTTCCTACTTCTCTGTATCTTACTTTCACTCTTCTTCTGTGTCTAGCTGGCTGGCGGCTGCCTGGCTTCCGGTCCCAGCCATGTCCCACGTTCTCTCCTTTCTTCTTCTTGTTCTTCCCCCAGGCCTAGATTCCTCCTCCTATTTCTTTTCTCTGCCTGCCAGCCCCGCCTATCCTTCTCCTGCCTAGCTATTGGCCATTCAGCTCTTTATTAGACCGGTCAGGTGCCTCAGGAAGGCAAGGTGGAACAAATGAACACATCTTTACATAATTAAACAAATGCAGCATAAACAAGTGTAATACATCCTTACATCATTAAATACATGCAGCATAAACAAATGCAACACATCTTTGCCTAGTTAAAATAATATTCCACAACAGAACACTTAATGGCAATGGTTTTCAGCCTTCGTAATGCTGTGACCTTTTAATACAGTTCCTCATGTTGTGGTGACCCCCAACCATAAAGCTATTTCATTGCTATTTCAAAACTGTAATTGTGCTACTATTATAAATCATAATGTAAATATCTGATATGCAAAACCCCAAGTGGACCCAGGGACCATATCGACATCCTCTAGAGACACAAGAAAGGCCAACAGACCTAGGCCAGCACCTGTTCTTTTTTGTCCCGGTCTTAGTGTTCATCTAATCCACTAGCAGCCTGTGTGTGCCACATTCAGCATTATTAGATGACCGGGGCTGAATGTAGTCTGCCCTGTTAACACCACAACAGGCCACCTACACAGGAAAATCACATAGGACTGGAGAGGGAGCCTCCGTCATACCAGCCTCCGCCCCTTTCAAGTCTGCAGTACAATGCAGAAGAGAATGTTGACTAGCACAGGTGGACACAACCATCCTCATTTGTTCCCACATTTGCCATTCTTAGTAAGTGTTTTGCTGGGAATCTTAAGTAGAGCCATTTGGCAAGAAAGAAAAACCCAGAAGACATCCAAATTGGGAAAAAGAAAGTAAAAAAAATTATTTGCTTACAAGTGATGTGATTCTAGATGTAAGAAAATCTAGAAGAATCCATCCAAAATTGTGAGAACTAACAAGTTTTCAGGGTACGAGATCAACACACAAAAAGCTATGTTTTTGTGCAGCAGCAATGAACAATCCAAAAGGAAAGCAAACAACTCCATTTGCAAGAGCATCCAAAAGAATGAAAATCCAGAAATAAACTTAACCAATTATGTCAACGATGATTTTCCATTGAAAACTATAAACATTATTAAAAGAAACAAAAGATCCAACTAACATTGCAAAACTGACAATCCCTCCCAAAGAAACCCATGCTGTACATGTGGCTAATGCAAACCCCACTAAACTCCCCATGATGTGTTTTACAGAAATGGAAAAGCAGATACAGAAGATCCATGCAGAAAAATAAATGGCCCTGAATATTCAAATCAACACTGATAGAAGAAAATAAATTTAGAAGATATATTTCCTAGATTCAAAACTTACTACAAAGCCCACAAGAGCACACCGCTGAGGGTGTAGCTCAGCAGGGGAACATTTGTCTAATGTATGTGAGAACCTGAATTCAATCGTCAGCACCATACATATATTTATTTAAAAGAATATGCTACCAACACGCGGATATCCAAATAAACCAGTGACACAGAATTAATAGCACAGACATCAACTAAACCATCTATAGCCAATTTCTTTTACAGGTGTGGTGATTTGAAAGACAATGGCCCCCAAAGAGAGTGGTACTGTTAGGAAGTATGGCCTTGTTGGAGTAGGTTTGGCCTTGTTGAAGGAAGTGTGTCACTGTGGGGTAGGCTTTGAGGTCTCCTGTGCTCAAGCTACACCCAGTAAGACAGACCACTTCCTGTTGCTCACACAAGATATAGAAGTCTCAGCTACCTCTCCAGCATCATGTCTGCCTGCATGCCACCATGTCCCACCATGATGATAATGGACTAAACCTCTAAAACTATAAACCACCCAATTACCATAGTCATGGTGTCTCTGCATAGCAATAAAAAGCCTAAGACACAAGGGTATCAAAACCATTCAAGAGGGAATAGTCTCTTCCACTAATAGTTCTTTTAAAGCCCTGTGTAATCTAATGCAAAAGAATAGAGTTGGACACCCACCTCATTTGTAATAAAAAAAAATAACTTAGAGAAAATCAGTGACCTAAATACCAGAACTTTAAATATGAAATTGACAGAGGAAAACAAGGGCATGGATTCTTATGACTTGAAATTTCTCTCCAGATTCTTAGATTTCATACCAAATGCATAAGCAGCAAAAGAAAACAGAGGTACATTGGACTTCATCTGACACACTTCATTTTGTGTGTCAAATGGAATCTTATCAAGAAAGAGAAAAAGACGGCTGAAATGGCCCAGCAGTTGTCTTAGTTAGGGTTTCTATCATCACTGCAATGAAACACCATGACCAAAAAGCAACTTTGGGAGGAAAGGGTTTATGTGGCTTACACTTCTACATTGTAGTCCATCACTGAAGGAAGCCAGGACAAGAACTCAAACAGGGCAGGAACCTGGAGGCAGGAGCTGATGCAGAGGCAATAGAGGGGTGCTGCTTACTGGATTGCTCCCCATGACTTGCTCAGCATGCTTTCTTATAGAACCCAAGACCACCAGCCCAGGGATGGCCTCACCCCCCATTGATCACTATTGAGAAAATGCCTTACAGCTGGATCTTATGGAGACATTTTTCTAATAGAGGTTCCCTCCTTTCAGATGACTCTGGCTTGAGTCAAATTGACCTAAAACTAGCCAGCACAGCAGGAAAAGGCATTTGCTGCCAAGTCTGATGACCTGAGTTCAAGCCCTGGGATCCACATGATGGAAGGAGAGAACGGATTCTTCCCATGAGTTGCACTCACACCATAACACATATGCATGTACACACACATAAAAATAAATAAACAAATAAATAAATGTAATTTTTAAAAAGAAAGAAAAAAAGGCAACCTGTAAAATTAGAGAAAATATCAGCAAATAATAATGTGATAAGGGAATAGCATTCAAAATATATGAACAAGAAAAAGGAACAAAAAGAGAAAATTAAAAAAAAAATGGGCAAAAGCACTGTGGCCCAGTGGCACAGAACTTGCCTAGCCTGTGTAAGACCCTGGGTACTATCCTGAGTACACTTCATCAGACAATCAAGGGCAAAGAATTTGAACTGGCCTGTAATCCCAGCCCTTGGGAGCTGAATTCAGGAAGATTATGAGATTAAGACCAGCCTATCTGCATAGTGAAAATCTGGGAGGGAGGTCAAGAACAAATGAATTAATAAACTTAAGTAACAGTTTCTCAAAGATGTACAGATGACTTACAAGCTCATAAAAAGGTCTTTCACATTACTGTTGTAGCTGAGGGTGCCCTTGAACTTCTGATCTTCCTGCCTCCAGCTCCCACATGTCAGGATTACAGACGTGTACCATCTGTGGGTTTTAGGCTATGTTGGAAACCAAACCCAGGACATCATGCATGCTAGGCAAGCTTATTTTCTTTCTTTCATATGAAAATGTTATTAATAATAATTAAGTTAACCCAAACATGAGAAGTGCTTTTTAAATTTTTTTTCTGGTATCTGTTTGTTTATTGATGTTTGTCTTCATTTTTGTTTTGAGGCAGGGTCTCATCAGGTAGCCCAGTCTGGCCTTGAACTTCCTGCCTCACCCTTCCAAGAGCTGGGATTATACACAGGTGGCAGCATGCTCAGACTTCAAATGGAAAATTCTTTATGGAAATGCAATTTATCTAGTGACTATTTTTCAGAACTAGGTTATCCCAATCTAAGAAAGAGGCAAAATTCCATCCACTCCAACTCTCCCTGCCATTAATGGAAGATTCTTATATCTCTTATGTATGTCAACAGGTGGAATACTCCTGAAATCCCAGCACCTAGGAGTCTGAGGCAAGAAGATCTGGAGTCCAGACCCAGCTTAGGCTCCAAGAAAAACAATTTCTAAAAAACTAAAATAACAGTAATAGTATAGAACACTTTAATGGGAGCTAAGGTAAAATACTAACTGGAGTTACTTCAAGAAATAACCCCACAGAACAGGGAAAGGCTTTCCACTTAGAAGCATTTGGTGTTCTTGCAGACCTGGGTTCAATTTCCAGCACCCACAGGAGGATCAGGAGTTGAGGGCTATCCTCGGCTACATGCAAGCTTGAGGCCAGACTGGGCTGCAGAAAAAGCTCATCAGCACTGAATTTACCATGTAGCAGACACTGCACTGAACAGCTTTCCACTTTGCCCTCAAAATAATCCTTTGAGGTCTCCACTCCTGACGGTTTTTCACTGCATACATAAGAAATCAAAAGCCCAGACAGGCTGCATAACTTGTTCAAAGTGAGAGCAAACAGTTGGAGTTTGACTTTGAACTAATTTTTCACATAGAAGCCCAGGGTCTCAACAACCACACCAACTCAAGTTCTCATTTTTTTTCTTCACTGCCATGCCTCAGCATGAAAGCTCTGTGTTACAACCATGTGGATTCATAAACCAGGCTGCTTAGAAACAGGGACTCAGTCTGAATAATTTCTATAAAAGTCAGACTGTGGTTAGTAAAAGAATATTAGTATTCTTTTGAAAGTATTCCTATTTGGGATTATTTGTATTAGACACAGTTTGATTGCCACAATATCTCCTTTACTGTCTAGCCTTCCTCGTCAGTATAGATCTTGAAAAGCAGGCTGTGTATCCTTAGTGGGTGAAACATCATAACTAACACTCGTTGAAGCAAAGGGCCACAGCATAGATCAGTGTTCTTCAAAGAGAGAACTCATGTCAATTTGACAGTAAGATGATAAAAGCTGTCTTGATGAATAGAATATCATGTGTGTTAAATTGACTTCTTACATATAATTTTTAAAAAGAATTTAGTGTGAAAAAAAATCCATGGATAGCATTTCTTCTTACAAAATAACCAAGATAACCTTATAGAACCCAATCCTGATTCACTTAAGTCATGAGTAAAGGCTCATTGGAACACTGTTCACTAGCCCCTCCAGCACCAGCAGGCACCATTGAATAACCCTACTGAGAAGGGGATGTAGGCACTGTCCACAGTGACATCATCCTTCCATTTCCTGCAGTGTTGGAGTTCAAATCTTGGGCCTAACATATGCTTAGCAAGCATTGCACCACTAAACTGTATCCCCAGACCTTTTTTATTGTTGTTGTTGTTTTTACATCCTGACTACAGGTTTTTTCTCTCCCTCTTCTCCTCCCAGTCAGTCCCTCCCACCACCATCCCCCTCCCCAATCCACTCCTCTTCTGTTTCTCTCCAGAAAAGGGCAGGCCTCCCATGGATATCAACCAGCCATGACATATCAAGTTGCAGTGAAATTAGGCACCTCCTCCCTATTAAGGCTGGATGAGGCAACCCAGTAGGAGGAGAGGGTCCCAAAAGGAGGTAACAGAGTCAGAGACAGCCCCTGCTCCCACTGTTAGGAGTTCCACAAGAAGACCAAGCTACACAACTGTAACATATATGCAGAGGGCTTAGGTCTGTTCCATTTAGGCTCCCTGGTTGTCAGTTCAGTCTATGTAAGCCCCTAGGAGCCCAAGTTAGTTGATTCTGTGAGTTTTCTTGTGGTGTCCTTGACCCCCCCAGCTCCTCCTCTTCCACAGGATTTTCCAAGCTCCATCTAATGTTTGGCTGTGGGTCTCTGAATCTATTTCCATCCATTGCTTGATGAAGCCTCTGATGACAATTGGGCTAGGCACCAATCTATGAGTATAGCAGAATATCATTAGGAATCATTTCATTGACTTTTTTTTTTTTTGCCAGTTGGTTCTATCCTAGGTCTCTGGGTTATCCCACCTCTGGGTCCTGGCCCTCCAGGCAGTGTCAAGTTTAGCTCCCTCTCATAGCATGGGTCTCAAGCTGGACCAGTCATTGGTTGGCCACTCCCACAATTCTGCACCACCTTTACTCCAACACATCTTGTAAGCAGGACAAATTGTAGATTAAAAATTTTGTGGCTGAGCTGGTGTACCAACCCCTCCACTGCAAGTCTTGCCTGGTTACAGGAGATGGCCAGTTCAGGCTCCATATCCTCCATTGCTAGGAGTCTTAGATGAGGTCATTTTTTTTTCCATTGCACTAGGTTTCCAGGTCATCCCAGAGATGCTCCCCCAATTCCAGTTGTCTCTTCTAGTACTCTCTTTCTCCACCCTCCCCCAACCTGGTCCCTTCTGTTCCCACCTGTAACTTCCCACCCAGACACCCACTTATGCCTACCAGTGATAACTATTCTATTTCCCCTTCACAGTGAGATTCATGCATCCCTCCCTTGAGCCCTCCATGTTACTTAGCTTCTCTGGGTCTGTGGATTGTAGCATAGTTATCCTTTACACTTTACTGCTAATATCCACTTATAAGAGTACATAGCATGTTTGTCTTTCTGGATCTGGGTTCCTCACTACGGATGATCTTTTCTAGTTCCATCCATTTGCCAGCAAATTTCATGATGTCATTGTTTTTAATAGCTGAGGAAATTGTGTTTACTCACCACATTTTCTTTATCCACTCTTCAGCTGAGGGCATCTAGGTTGCTTCCAGTTTCTAGCTATTATGAATAAAGCTGCTATGAACAAGGTTTAGCAAGTGTCCTTGTGGTATGGTGGAGCATCCTTTCGGTATATGCCCAGGAGTGGTATAGCTGGGTCTTGAGGTAGAATGATTCCCAGTTTTCTGAAAAACTGCCATATTGATTTCCAAAGTGGCTGTACAAGTTTGCACTCCACCCTCAAACCTCCGCCTGGCTTGATTTATGTTTTTAACACAAGGCCCTACTTAAGTTGCTTAGACTGGTCTTAAACCTAATCTGTAGTCCAGGTAGGCATTAAACTTGGAATCTTGTCACGGCCTTCTAAGTAGCTAGGATTCCAGGCAAGCCAACCCTACCAGGCCTGGCTATGTCTAACTTTAAGTTGTTGGGGTTTTTTTGGTTTTGTTTTTTAAATTCGTTTTGTTACATCTCTGTGTGTGTATACATATATGTATGCATGAGTGCATGTACCATGGCACGTATGGAGGTCGGATGACAACTTGTAGGAACCAGCTCTCTCCTTCTACCATGTGGGTTCCAGGGGTTGAACTCTTGGGCTTCGTGGCAAGCCTCTTCACACACGGTCACCTCATCAGCCCACAACTTCCATTTAAAACAGAGTAACGAAGATTACATTTCTAAAAGGTCCTAGAAACTCCATGAGGGACTAAGTTGAGGTTCAATGGTAGAGTCCTGTCCTAGTGTAGTAGAATATTATTTTAAGGTGTGTTACTTTTGTTTATGTTGCATTTGTTTAACTCTGTGAAGCTGTGTTACTTCGCCTGTCTAAAACACTTGATGCTCTAATAAAGAACTGAACGGCCAATAATGTGGCAGGAGAGAGAAATAGGTGGGGCTGGCAGGGAGAGAGGATAAACAGAAGGAGAAATCTGAAAAAAAGAAGTAGCCAGAGAAGGAGGAGGACTCCAGGGGCCAGCCACCCAGCTACACAGCAAGCCATGGAGTAAGAGTAAGATTTACAGAAGTAAGAGAATGGGAAAAGTCCAAAGAAAAAGGTAGATGGATAAGTTAAGGGAAGCTGGCAAGAAACAAGCCAAGCTAAGGCTGGGCATTCATAATTAAGAATAAGCCGCTGTATGTGATTTATTTGGGAGCTGGGTGGCAGCCCCCAAAAGAACGAAGAGTAAAAAGCAACTAACAATATCCAAGTGCATGCATGGCCTTGGCATGTCTACAAATGTAGTTTACTTTCTGATTTTTGTTTTGGCTTTTTTGGTTTGCTTTGAAAGAGGGTCTCATGTGTCCCAGGCTGGTCTCAAACTCACTAAGTAGTCAATACTAACCTTGAACTCCTGCTCCTCCTGCCTCACCTGGAAAACAGATGTGCACTGCCACACCTGGCTCTTCATTTAAACGAAAGAAAGAAAGAAAAACATAGGGAAGCCATTTTGTCAATTCAGAATTTATTTATAGAGAAATAAATCCTGGAGTTGTCACATTTTGAGTGACATCAAAATGTCATCATCTAGAGTTAGAAATTAGGGGTAATGAAAATATTGTGTGACAAAGGAGGCTAGCAGGAGCAGAGCTGCAAACACAGCTGGAAGTCTCCAGGGTCCAAAGGTACCAATAATAATATTTTGCTTCCATGGGACAACTCTCAACCAAGAAACCCAAAGCTGGCTATAGCTGAAGACACACCATCTCTTTAGTGCTCTTGACATGCACAAAGTAGGACTGCAAGAAGTGGGAGCTAAGGGTGGGAACCATTTCTGGGGAAATTTGGATAGACAGCCACAGGCCTGGATAAATGAGACCTTCCACTCTTCTCCTTCATTCCTTTCCAGGCTCCCAAACAGTGATCCACCACAGTGTAGCAGGCCAGGGCCGCATGCCTAGAGGAAATGTTGTCATCTTAGACAACAAAAGTCCCATCTTAACTGATAGGCATAGTTCCCATTAAGGAAGGTACATTAATCCATTGTCTACTACCATGATAAAATACCCGAGGGAGGCTACTTTATAAAGAAACAGGTTTATTTAGCTCATAATTTGGGAATCCTGAAGTGCAAACAGCATGGCACAGGCTCTGGCAAGGGTCTCCCTGGGCTACATAACTTAATGATAAGAATGGGCATGTCAGGCCAACAAGATGGCTTGGCAGATAAGCATACTTGCTAAAGATCTCAAAACCTGGGTTCAAGGGTAGTGGGAGAGAAGCAACTCTACAAAGCTGTTCTCTGACCTCTACACATATGTCATGGTGCACACACACACACACACACACACACACACACACACACATAAATAATAATAATACATAAATACAATTATTAAAAAGAATATGCATATATCTATATGGTCTCTTTCCTATTCCTTCCAGTGCTACCAGGATTTGATCCCAGGTCTCCACACTCATTACCTAATCTAGTGATTTCCCACAGGTGTCATTTCTAAATATGGTAGTGAAATGGAGTTTCTGACCACGTTATACCATTAACATGAGCCCTTGGAGGATGCAACACCTGTGTGAATTCAGTGCAGACAATCACATTGAAGTGGAGCAATAAGTTCTCCCTGTCAATGGGGATCTGCTTGAATACAATTCTGAGATTCAAAAGGCATTGCCTCTAGACAAGGCAATCACAGACGATCGGTGGAATGAACCTAGTTGGGATAGAGAGGACACATCTGAAAAACAGGAAATCTAAGCCCACTTGGACTTGACCACAAGACATTTCTCCCTGGATCTTAAATGCCGTCATCAACCAAGCCCAGGAAGAGGTGGGGGTGGCCAGGAAGCTCTCTCCTTCCAGCACTGGGAGACCCTCAAAAAGCCTCTGGAGTTTTCCGATACTGGGGAGGCAGGGGGCTGGCTCTGCTTGTTAAACAAACAGCACAGAGACTGGGGTTATGACTAGGTAGCAAGCACGGGGTGAGTCAGCCGGAGGTTAGGAAGAGCCAGCCGGAACTCAGCCCACACTGGCTAGGGATGAGTGGGTGGTGGAGAGTGTTCCCTCACACCAAACCTCTCACCACAGCTGTCTGGGCTTCACCTTCCTCGCCCGCCCGCCGTCCTTGGAGATGAGATTCCATGAGTAGAAAAACATCCAGAGAGCAAAGGAGGTGAGTCAGCCCCGTGATTGCGAAGGGCTGGAAGCCTCTCTCCACACCGTTAGCTTTGCCAGGGCTGCTGAGGCTTGTTAAGTCTCTTGGCAATGGGTGGAGAATGGCACGGTTTCTACCCAGAGTTGAGTGACGGCACAGGCAACGGTGGATGCTCTCTGATTTTACTCCCTGCTTAAAAGCAAGTCGATTTTTCTTTTTTAAACTATCAGCCTCACCCATCGCACCCTGCATATTCCCCCACAGCTGAAGACTCACCTTCAACATTAGCAAACCTCTGGTACCTGCTTTTAAACTTAAGCTTGAGAGAAAAGATTTTAATTATATATTCGTTTCTCACAGTCAAAAGTTTATGACAGCGGATGAGTGTGTTTCACAGTTTTGTTTGTGATGGAAGTCACAGTCAGACAATTAGAGCAAATAAACTAACGGACTCCTCTTCCTGTGGCTAAAATAACATAGGAAGTGATTTGTAATCTGTCACCAGATGAGCTCAGCTAAGCAATAAGAACTTTTCTCACATTTGGCTAGCATGGTGTAAAACACTTGGAAGACTAAAATATGTACACTTTAGGCTGGGGGATATGTCTCAGCGGCAGAGTGCTCACCTGGCTTGCCCAAGGCCCTGAGTTCAATTGCCAGTACTGGAGTCAGGGAGTATTATCTTATCCATTCTCAGCCAACAATGTTGAAAATCCCAAGAGGTTGAAAAAAAATTAAATGGGGATTTAAAAATGTATACACACATACGTATACATATATACTACATGTATCCTTTCTAAAATTTGGATTTACATATATAATCAAGAATCATCTTAATTAGTGGTCAGCGGTCTAGAACTCCTGTCTTTGGGGTATAGGCTAATTGTCTGAGAGAATGTGGGAGATCTGATGATAAGATACCAATGTGTTTTATTAACATCTAAAATGTAGATATGGACACACAGTACTGTAAAACACCTAATCAACCACTGCCATGAAAATTTTAATAATGCCATAAAATGTTATCGCCCTCTGAAGATTAATTCCATCTTCTAACAGTTGATTGCTTCAAATAGATTTCTCCATCTTCCTGATTGGGGTTCATTTTTAACACATCCATGGAAAACAGCATAGGTTCTAGAAAAGTTTCCTAATGAAGCACTGATGTGAGGCTTGTATTGTATTTAGCAGAGACTCTGAAGCGTTTGTTGAATAATTACCTATGATGCCATCATACACCATTCGCATTAACCAAAAGGTATTAGCCCTAAAATAAAGGATGATATTTGAAGCCAACACCTGGAATTCCACCATTTGGAAAGCCAAATGTGATGGTTATCTGGACACAACCTAGAATCACCTGGGAAGAGAGTCACCGAGGGCCGCCTAGATCAGATGGGTCTGTAGGCGTGTCTCAGGGGGGTGAAGAGAGTGTCTTAAGATAATATGTAGGACCTGGCGCCTTTAATCCCAGCCCTTGAGAGGCAGAGGCCAGCGGATCTGTGTGAGTTTGAGGCCAGCCTGGACTACAGAGTGAGTTCCAGGACAGCCAAGGCTACACAGAGAAACCCTGTCCTGGAAATAATAATAATAGTGTAGAAAGACATAGTCCATGGTGGGGAGCACCACTCCCTAGACAGGGCCCTGGGCTATTGAAGAGTGGAGAGCTAGAGCTCGCTGACAGAGGCAGGCCAGTGAGCACACATGCATTTTCTCTCTGCTCTTTATGGCGGATGCGATGGGACTGGCTGTCTGGAGCTCTTCCCTGATCTCCCCACAATGATGGTCTACAGCTACAACTATAAGCTGAAGTAAACCTTCTCACTCCTAAGTTACCTTTTTGGTCACAGCCACAGAAAGGAAACTAAAACACAGAGATAGGAGGGTTGCCAAAAGTTCAAGGATAGCCTGGGCTACATAGTGAGTCTCAGGCAAAACTGGCTGTGAGAGCAGTGACTGTGGTGGGCAAAGGAGAAAGACAATTTGGATGTCATTAGAAATAAGTAAATAAAAATCTAGGAATGGGATAGGTTGGTAGGCCAGTAGGTGAGCTTGTTTGCTCTCTGAGCATGAGAACCCAAATTTGAATGCCCAAAACCCACGTAAGAAGTTGTGCATGGCTGTGCATGCCTATAACCCCAGAGCTGGAGGAGGGCAGGAGAGCTAAGGAGTTCACTGGCCAGAAAGCCCAGAGGAAACAGTGAGCTTCCAGTTCAGTGAGTGACACTCTCTGAAGGGAATTAGGTAGAAAGTGGTAGAAAAGGCACCTAGAACCCTGCTCTGGCTTTCAAATGTGTACATGTGGGCACACAACCCCACACACTCATATGGATACAATATACACAGTTGGGGTGGGGGTTAAAGAAAAATCTAATGAGCAAGGTATCCCTCCATAGGGACTGGGCTCCAAAAAGCCAGTTCATGCGCTAGGGATAAATCCTGGTCCCACTGCCAGTGGCCCCTACAAACTGCCCAAGCCACACAACTGTCACCCACATTCAGAGGGCCTCCTTTGGTCTCATGCAGGTTCCCCAGCTGTCAGTCCAGAGTCAGTGAGCTCCCACTAGGTTGGGTCAGCTGTTTCTGTCGGTGTCTCTGTCATGATCTTGACCCTGTTGCTCATATAAAATCCCTCCTCCCTCTCTTCGACTGGACTCCGGGAGCGCCACCCAGTGCTTGGCTGTGGATCTCTGCATCTGCTTCCATCAGTTACTAGATGAAGGTTCCATGATACCAATTAGGGTAGTCACCAATCTGATTACAGGGGAAGGCCAGTTCAGGCATCTTCTCCACTATCGCTTGGAGTCTTAGCTGGGTTCATTCTTATGGGTTCCTGGGAATTTCCCTAGCATCAGGTTTTTTTCCTAACCCCTCGATACCGGAAGGGGAGGGGCGCTTGGTCCTGCCTCAACATGATGTGCCAGACTTTTGACTCCCCATGGGAAGCCTTATCCTCTCTGAGGAGTGGATGGGGGGTGAGCTGGAGGAGGGGAGGGAGGGGGAACTGTGGTCGCTATGTAAAATGGAAAAAAACTTTTAAATAAAAATAAAATAAAAGACGATAAGCTGTTAGCCAACTGTCCTAAATATTCTTTAATTGTGTCTAGCAATAAAGTGAAAAGAAAATGATTTAAAAAAAAAGAAAATCTAATGAGCTAGCAAGTTGGCTCAGAGGGTAAAGTGTCTGACCACTGAAAAATGTGAGTTGAATCCCCAGAACTCACATAATAGAGATTCAGTCCTGCAAGTCATCATCAGACCTCCAGACACACTTTGAGGACAGCTCACACCACCCTCGCACACATAATAAATAAATGTTAAAATGATTAATCTAGGAACGTTAATATCATTAAGTTAATAAAACTTAATTGCTAGACTTGTGGTAATTTAGAACATATAATAACCTTTCAAATGACAGTGGCCATATCAAAAAGTTAAGGGCAAAGGAACGCTCACAACTGTGGCTAAGTGAGCTATAACACACCTACATTGAAGGCTATTAAAGCCATTTGAGGTGACCAGGAGTTATGCCCTTGAACTGGAGGGTTTCCAAGAGGTAATTGTGACAATAAAAGACGGGCCCGGAGAGATGGCTCAGTGGTTATGAGCACTGGCTGTTCTTCCAGAGGACCTAGACTCAGTTCTCAGCACCTACATGGCAGCTCACAGCCATCTGTAACTCCAGTTCCAGGGGATCCAACATCTCAGATATTAGGCGCACACATGGGGCACAGACATACACACCGGCAAAACACTCATACACATAAAATAAAAATAATTTTTTAAAGATTCAGGATACAGGTACACTAAGTCTATCTTTATGATAGAAATAAAGTTTAATGTAGTTATGAGTATGTTTGAATCCAAATGTTCATATAATGTGTATATATGGAGTTTACACATGCCCACATACATAGTCATATGAACATATAATGGTAATATGGGAAACACCAGATAATTAACACTTTTCCTGGGGAGATAAAGGGTAGAGGCCACACAGCAGAAAGAGAAAAGGTAGAAGAACAAGAAAAATAGCAGACTGAACTAGAAAGTGTAATTCTATTCTGCAAAATTATACGTGCATGTTAAAGAAATGAGAACTAGGGAAATTTATGTTTATAAACATGTAGAGATGACTTGGGAACCCTGGAGAAGCAAATGTTCTGGAATAATTATGTCTAGTGTGTTTCTGCAGCTTGTCATCATTAGTTTTGCTTTTACGTTTTATGAACTGAACATGTCCCGGCTGAGAAATATGTTAGAGAAGCAGAAGACTAGGGTCTTATCTACCATTCCATCGACCTGTGTTCACCACCAATTTCCTAGAGCACGTCCTCCAGGCCGTTACTAAGGAGAGTGGGTGTGGTGTGTGCCTTCCACTACCGTCTCCTGCATCTGCTCAAAACACAGTTCTCGTTGCCTCTGCTCAAGTACTTCCTCCTCACTGACCTGACCTCCTGGGCTCTCACAGTCAGGGGAGCCCCTCTGAGTCACCATCACCCCTCTTTTACCCACTCACCCCCCTGCCTGTCTCCCTACTCAAATCAATACCAAGAGAAAGAGAAATTCTAGGTTCCCTTTGTCCAGCTGCGGAAGCAGGATTCACTCACACAAATGAAACCATGGCCCCTCCCGGCTTCCCAGTCTCCTGCTGCCCCAGCTTTGAGAGGGAGCAGCCTGCAAGACCACCCCAACGCCAAACTCAAAACATAAGGGTGGGGCAAATGCCCAGGCTCTTAGTCAGCACTGTCTACTTCCCAGCATGCTCCTTCCTCCGGATCCTTTTCCCGAGGGATGAGACTGAGACCACCCATCCCCCTTCCCTTTATCGGATCTTTCTCTGAGAAGCGGGGATGGGCTTTGAGAAATCGTCTCTAGACAAAACTTTACTTTCATCCTACAGCTTGGCAGCACATGCCGAATGTAAATGTCAAACACTCGTTTTGCTTTTGTAAAATGTCCCTCGGCACTTCCGTCATGGGGACAAGTTGCCATTTACTTTTCTCAAGGCTGTACCTCATGTGAAGACAGACACCTTGGGCTGAGCAGGGCATGGCAGTAGACCAAAGTGCAAACACAGAGCACAGGAAATTTCTTTTTAGCAGCTCCTCTGTTTTTGCAGCCTTTGCTGGCATTGACCTTCTTCAAACCTGTTCGTGTTTCTATCGTAACGTGTCGCACTGATCACACTGTTCAGTGATTTAAGATAAGTAACCTCTGCCCTACAAATTTGAAAAAAAGAAGAAGAAAGGAGGGAGAGGAAAATAGAATTCATAGAAAATGAGAAATGTCTTACCCACAGCTGGGGGTCACAGCTAAGGCAAGTTAAACCCAGAAAATCATACGAATTTACTTAATATAACCTTTTGTATGCTTGGTATGTGAGGCGGGATTTAGCTATGTAGCTCAGCTGGTCTCAAACTTTCTGTGTAACACAGACTATCTTCAATTTCATGATTATCCTGCCTCTGCCTTCACAGTACTAGGATTAAGGATATTTAAATATACTTTTTAAGGGACATGTGAGCTTTCAGAAATTAAGAGCCCAAAGTACAAGCGAATTCATATAATATTTTATTCTATTTGTCCTAGTTAGCATTAACTCTCAACTTACACAGCCTAGCATCACCTGAAAAGAAGTTTCAGTTGGATGATTGTCTTTGTCAGGATGGTCTTGAGCATGCCTGCAAGGGATTATCTTGATTATTAACTGTTACAACAGGATCAGCCCACTGTGGGCAACACCAATCCCTAGGCAGAAATCCCTGGGGTCTATAGAGAATCTCACTGAGCATGGGTGAGAACAAGCTATACAGTGAGCCAGAAAGCAATTCCTCCATAGTTTCTGCTTCAAGCTCTTGTTTGAGTGCCTGCCTTGACTTCCCTCGATGAACAGTTAATGACCTGGAGGTATCAGCCAAATAAATTCTTCCCTCCCCAGGTTGCTTTCGGTCAGAGCGATTTATCATAGCAACAGAAAGGAAACTGGAACGTTAGGTGTGATGAAAATGTGGGCAAGTATGGAGAAGGACAACTGGACCAATGGGGTTCATCCAGTGGTGAAAAACTGAAGGGAACATAACAGGACACACTCACCCAAATTCTTCTCTGGGATCCCTTGTCCTTTCCTCCAGGTGTAAGGGGGTCACCCTCAGACCAAAGTCTGTGACCTGCTGCAGGGGACAGGGTAGGGATGATGAGAGACATGTTCTTACTTCTGTTTCTGCCAATGTGCCAAATCTAGGGATGGCATGTCCTGAAGACCATCATACCCAAAAAAGCAGAGACACACCTGAAATGCCAACCTGTGAGCGCAGCCTAAAAGATGGCATCGAGGTGTCTGGTTTCACTGAATAAAAATTACGGATGTGTGTTGAGTTTTCAGATGATGAATTCAGAGAGAGGTAGGACTTGGAAATGTGACGTCCAATTGTAGAATGGCTGAGAGGTGTCTGGAGGGGATGTCCTACACAATGATGTAAGTCTTAGCTTCTCTTTTAGCTCACACAGGCCTGTTTGTGGACTGCCAAGCACCATGGCCACCCCAAGACTTGAAGCATCTCAGAGCATGAGCAACCAGGGAAAGGCCATAGACACAATCAGCTCTCAGGTCCTCACACCAGAGAGCACAGAGGAGTCTTCAATCCTTGTGGTTAGGTCAGAAGCTGTCCCTCAGGGATGCAGCCTAGGCAGAGAGAATACAGGTGAGCTGAGCTGAGCTAAGACCTGAAGCCAAGACAGATGCCCAGGTAAAACAGGAAGACAGATGAGAAATAAACTAAGCAGGGGGACCACTGTATGAACAGGAAGCAGGACCTCAGGGAGGGTGTGAAGTCACTCAGTGGAAGTTGACTGACCTTTGTCTCCCCTCTGACACATGTCAAGCATCTGTCTTGGTGTGAGCAGACAATAATGGCAGATTCAACAACAAAAGCCAGAGCAGGCCCTGAGGCTGATACCCAAGGGAGCCAATCTCTAGATATGTTCTCTGGTTCCAGCAAATGAGAGAGCCGCTGAGAGAAGTGAGCATTTGCTTTAGAGCCGTCCAGATCTCTAACACAGGACAACTGCTGTCAGAGTCAAGGCTGCTGACGCCTGCAATCCTATGGATGGGGACAAAGTAGGTCATTAATATAGGTTACAAGAGCTTCCAGGCTACTGAAGTCTGCCCTCCCTGGCACTATAATCAAAGTTATAGGGCAGTCAGCTCTCGTAATTCATGGAGCCATTTATAGCTGAGAGAGAAAGAAAAAGAGAGAGAGAGGGGGGGGTGTTAGAATTGCTGTAATGCCAGATTAATGGGAACATGAACAGTGACTTCCTAAAGGCAAGAACTCTGAATTAAACACCATTTCAATAGGTCTCAATTAAGTACGGAAAGAAACACACTGTAGAACCACACAGATGGCGTGGAGAAATTAAAAACAATGAATATCGTGGCCACTCTATAAAAGCCAGTTCCTAGCACTAGCTGGTAGCTGTCCAACACTCTCAGCTGGAAACTATAAACTCACTTTATTTGGGGACAACTAAGGCCTCGGGGCAGGATATTATGAGTCCAGTAAGTGTTGACATCCTCCCAACACCTCTTTCCAGAGCATACCACCTCCAGGCCACTCTCAGCACCTGCACTTGCACCAAGGTCCCCTCAGCTCTCACCTGAATCACTGAAACAATCATTCCACATGCAGGGCCAAGCTCACTCCTCTACCCACACGGTGCACTTCCGGGTAATGAACTAAGAGCCACTCTGGCCCACAGAGTAAGGCATGGATATGCCAAGGATTCTCTGCTTACGTGCCATGAAAGCCCTCCTGTGGGTCCTGGATGGATAGAGATGCTGTCCATACATTGTCCCTAGTCTAGCTTCAGGGCCCAGAGCCAATCTCAGGATAAGGGACATTTGTGTCCCACTCCTCTATAGGCAGTAAGTATCTCCAGGTATACCAGCTGTGTATTAGATCATCTAAGTTGCTCTTTTCTGCCCAAGAGTGTGTGTGGGGGGGGACTTTGAATTGGCCCAGGTTTCATTTGTACCCCTAATCCTCTCATTGTTGTGTGTCCTTAGACAAGTAGCTCACTCTGAGCCCCTGACAATGGAAAATTGTGGGATGTGTCATGAACACATATATGGAACATGCTGCTCTCCATGCCACGTGGGCATTACCTGATGCAAAGCAAAGGGCTTCCCCTCCAAGACAAGGAAACTGGGTCATATAGTGGCACATTCCAGAGTCAGGCTAGGGACCCAGGTAGCCTCTCTGCAGAGCTCAGACTCCAACCATGTTCACCTGGCTGGCTTGTTGACAGCAGCCTGTGAGGTACAGTACAAGAAGACATCCCAGCTTGGTCTTTAGGTACCTTCCTCCTCCATGTTCCACAAAGGAGCTAAATGAATTCTTCATGACTGTGCCACTGTTGAGGATTCAACACATACTCAGAAGGATGTCTGAGAAGTCCTAAATGTTGAAAAATAAGCTTTAATTGTCCCTTCTCGTTCAAAATCTCGTCCTATCCCTGTGACATGAAAACACAAGTTGGCCTTTTGCCTGCTGAGAGTATCAGTTGGAGGCAGGTCTTTGAGAGTGAGTCAAAGTTACTGCTTTCATGATAAGCATTCCCCATCTGCTCTAGGCTCCATAGCTCAACTCATAACACGGCAGGGGATCTCTTGACGTGGTGGCTTCCACTCATTTCCTCGGGTGGTCCTAGGACCTGGTGCATGATAACTGCCAGCCGTGACCCTGAAGGACTGTCCTGCTGCCTTGTTGGTGTGCTTTGTCACTGCAGCAAGATGACACTTGGCAAAGGCTTAGCGAGTTCCACCTAGAAGGAAGAAGAAAGGAGAAGCCCTGGCTGCTGCCACAAGCCAAAATGAACCTCTTGACGATGGATCGGGCCATGCCAGGTCAGAATAGCCAACACACTGTGAGTTCTTGGATTCTCTCCCAACAGCGCTTGAGACAGCAGGGGGACCATGACACAGGAAGGGCTTCTGAAGTAGCCTCCAGCCACAGCTTTATTCCTTCCCAGACGTATTGGTCTTGCTGTCATCCCCTCATTTATAAAACAGATAAAACAAAAACCCACTCTGTTGGATTGTTCTGAGGCACAGGGAGGCAAGATTCAGGTCATGATAGAAGCCCATCCAAAGATGACAGACATAATAAACAGACCAGGAAAGTGTCTAAACTACAGAAGGTGATCCACAAACACCTCTGGTTTCATTTTAAAAGTACAAAACTTCCAGTGCCGTTATTTGTCCGGTGTCTTTGTTTTACTAATGACTTAGTGGTAATTATCACAGTTCACAGGATTTCTATCCTGACACATAGAATATTCTGCTGCTTGCTGATATCCTGTTCATCAGACTATCCACAGAACTTCACACAATTATAATTGTGAGTCATGACCATGACCCGGAGACATGGCCGTCTACCAGAGCTATCTTCTGAATCATTGGAAAACAGAGTGGATGATGTTTTAAATGGCCTGCTTTCAAGCGTAGGCTACCATGCTGTTTTGGGGATGTCCGTTGACTGAGGAAGAGACTCCTTTCTTCCGTTTGAAGACACGGTGAAATACCCTCCCGTTCTTGTTAATTTCTTATTACAGTAGGTAGGAATGACTCTAACAAGCATTTATGAAACTGCTTTGCTCACTCACTTGCTGAAGGTTAAAGAATGTGTACCCCTCCCGAAAAAAAGTTCTTTGCTCGTCAGAGTCCCAGCAAGAACTGGGTGGCACACAAGTCAGGAGTATAACAAAAGCATTGCTAGAATCATCACCCACCATCCAGTCTCCTTTTCACACCAGACGTTGGCTGGGCCCAACAATAGACCCTACAACAAGAGAGTCTCCATTGATGTAGCCAGACTTGCAGCTCACAGAACATACTGGAAAAGGAGGGATGGGCCCAGGAGGCCCAAAGTTACACAACATAGTCGCTTTGTAAAATGAGGTCTCTCTTACCATGGACAAAGACTGGATGTGTGTGTGTGGGGGGGGGGGGGTCGTGGTTCTCGATGTCCTAGTCTGCTCTCTATTGCTGTTATGAAACACCATGGCCAAAAGCAATCTGGAAAGGAAAGGGTGTATCTGGTTCACCCATTGCCGTGTATCATCAGGGGATGACAAGGCAAGAACCCGGAGCCAGGAATCGAAGCAGAGACCATGGAAGAACACTCTTCGCTGGTTTGTTCTCCATGGCTTGTTCAGCTTGTTTTCTTCTACAACCCAGGACCACCTACCCAGGGGTGGCACTGCCCACGGTGGGCTAGCCCCTCCCACAGCAATCATTA
>CABHPQ010156685.1:32198-61337 GCA_902168405.1 Peromyscus aztecus | reverse complement strand
CAGTCCATTTTCTTCTTTCACATTTCTATGGTTTCCAGGCATCTAAGTCAGTACCCAAGATAATAGAGCAAGTGCCTTTACCCACTGAGACATCCTGCCAGCCCTGTTGTGTATTAGCTGTCCTACCATAAAGACATGTCTTCCAAGGACTATTGAACATAAGTCCAGAATTGGATGTTTTGAGACAATAGCTTTCCTGTTTAAAGTAGCCATCAAGCAGTTATGAAATACTGTCTAAAGTTCAAGAAAGCAGTAATGTGTCTTTGAGAGAAAATGCATATGGTGGACAAACTTCATTCAGGATAGGATATAAAGCTGATAACCAGGTCCAATCTAAGTGAATCAATAATATACATTAGACAAGGTTTGTGTAAACAGAAACACAAAGGTGAGAGTGATTCAGCAGAGGTTCACAGCAACGTGTGTGTTGATAGAACCTGACCACCCTGAGTACCAAGACTCAACTGCATTTGCTTCCTCCCGTGAGAGGATTTGCAGCCATTTAGAAATAAAAATTCAGTCAGCTGCCTAAAAGAAGAAGGAAATCAAGCATGGATTGATTATAAATAAATTAGAAATAAATCCATATCATCCAGAAGCAGAGAGTGAAAAATGGTTTCATTGGGGGAAATTTTGATGGTTAGTATGTGTGGGCAAAAGCCTGAACTCTTCCGAGCTCTCTGTTAAGACACACACAGTTGGCCATACTTATCATATTAAACAATGAATACCAGGTTTTTTTAGCGAGTTTTTTTTTTTTATTGTATTCCAGGTAATTTTAAGCATACAAAGAGCAAGGCCTCTAATTGTAGTTTTGCAAATGAAATGGAAATGGACTTGATATAACTCTTATCAACGGTAAGAGAGGCTGTGGCACTGACAGTTTTCTTGTCGTGAAAAGGCATTTTTTTTTTTTTGCAATGTTCAAAAGCTCTGGAGCACTGACATGGACATATAGTTCTGTCACATATTATTTAGCATATATATATATGTATGTATGTATATGTTATATATATATACAATCCAAGGAGCCCTGGGGGAAATAATTCTCATCATAGAAGTACTCTGTTCTCAGGAAAACTGGAAGGGTAGACATGTTTGAATGGGGTGGGTTTTTTTTTTCCCCGTCTTTTTTTTTTTTTTTTTTTGTAATTTGTATGAGTATTTTGCTTGCATTTATGTACATACACCACTTGCATTCCTGGTGCCCATGGAGACCGGAAGAAGGCACTGGATTCCTTGGAACTGGAGTTATTGTAGATGGTTATGAGCAGTCATATGGGTACTGGGAACTGAACCCCTGTTTGTCCTCTTGAGTAGCAGCCAGTGCTCTTAACCACTGTGCCCTCTCTTCTTTTCCAACATCTAATACCACTGTAGGCAGAAGACAGCTGCATTAGCCTGTAGAGTCGAGTCCTCACAGATACCATGAAAAGTAAGGTAGGATGAAGTCTCCAACTCACTACAGACACTCCACTGAGGAAATTGATGTTAATCAAAAATATCTTGTTAATTCTGGGGCTAGGTATACTTGAAATTTCCCCTTTTAAAACCCTTATCCATTTTTATTTATAAAAGTTTATTTTTTATTTATTTATATTTATTTATTTACTCTAGCATCGATTCTAAGAAGTCTCTGACATAATGTGTAGGAAAGTACAAATCATAAGCTCAAATAATATGAAACGTTAAGGAAAAATATGATAGAACCAAGGCTTATTAATTCATTTAAGTCTTCCTGCATGTATTTTTGATGAATTGCCAAAATTTCTGAGCTTAATTTGCCCAAATTTCCCAAGTGTAATTATTAAACCAACTATTTTAGGCAATAATAAAAATAGATGCTTGAATTATTAACCATTTTTAGATTTTTATGTATTAAACATGCTTTCATATCAATGCAATATGAAATGGAGAAAATTCATGGAAGTTGTTCATAAATAGATAAACTTATCTTTCTCTAATATTTGAATAAGAAGTCTTTAAGACGTAAAGTGAAAACAGAATGCTGATCTGTAAGGCTTATTAATGTAGAGAATGAGGGCTTCATAACAATGAGTGAAAACTTCAAACCATCATGGTCATGAAACTTATTAACAACCCAACACCCTACTTTTTAAAATTTCCAAAAATAAACAAAAACTTGATTCAATCAAATGTAGTCAATACAATTACGTTGAAATACAGTTTAATTTATTGAACCTGACATGAGTTCAGTACAGGCTGTGCCTTACCAGAATATAAGGCATTCTAAAAAATATCCAATGAACCAAATATGTAAGAACCACACAGAAAATATGATATTGTGGCAAATGGAAAGAGCTAAAAGTTGCATGGACTCCTAAAATACTCACTGATTTTTACTTACATACAACCTTAGGCAAGAATGTTATCCATATTTTTTAACATTGTTCTTTCAAAAAAAATGCTCAATGTGATAAGGAATGATCAGAAAAAGTGGAGTAATCATGGCTGCTCTGACACATGGAACCACTGCTGGGCATACAGAACCTCAAGGGTGTGGCTTGACGACTTTTTTTTTCCAGACACAGTTCTTAAAAGGCCTGAATTAAGAATCATGATACTGCTTTGTCTGAAGTGTTGGTGTGTAATGGTGAAAAGTTCACAACTTGACCATGGGGTAGTCAAGGTTGCCTCAACCCTACTGTGTTCTCCTTTGGTTCACAACAGCTAGCTAGGGCTGTGACAGGCTGGCCCCCTGTCTAAGTATCCACTCATGATGTGTTACTCATCACAATTCCGACAGCCATTGGAGAGCCAATGGACCCCTTCTCAGTAAAGTAATGCCTTTGGGTACACTATTTATAAAATCAACTTGAAAGACTCCAGCATTGGTATTCAATGGCCATATTCGAGAGGTGATGTTTTCTTCTCACTTCCTACAACTCTCAACTCTGTAGATGAAAACAGACTGTGCGAATGTAGAGAATATACACTGTAGAAGACAGACCTTTGGAGTCTAGAGATTATACACTGTAGAAGACAAACCCTCGGAATATGGAGCACAGATGGTAGATTCGAGAGAAATCTTCATAGAACTATGCACAGTAGAAAACTAAGCAACCTCTAACATGTTCCTGTTTTTGATAAGCTATGAAAATAATGCTGGTTTGATAAACTATGTGGCATTTTTTTTCCTCTGGCAAATATTGACTCATAGTTTTAAAATAATAATTCACTAAGGTAGACTCAGGGTAGAAGTTTAATCTCAGTCATTAAATCCTCTATAATTTATTAAAATTGCATCATACCATAAAAACTACTAGCCATTTTTTGCATGAAATCCTTCAACTCTGAAGGATGATTAACAAACTTGTAGATTATTTCCTTTTGTGCCGTGTCAAAATGAATGAGCCAGGGTCAGTCTCCTTCCCGGGAAAATCGGGAGAACTTTCTAAAAGGTGAACTCCCAATCAAATCTGGTCACATGTGCATAAATGCTGTTTATATGCAGTTTTCCTGGTGCACGGGCAGTGCACAGTTTATACTCGTGAACTTGCTTAAAAAGGCAGGAACAAAGAAGGAAGGGAGGGAAAGAAGGGAGGGAAGGAAGGAGGGAGGGAGGGAGAGAGGGCTAATTTGCTTTCATGTCATGTTCCACAGCAAGGGGATGCTGGAATGTGAAGCCACTTGTTGATCATTTTCCTCTCTTTATTGAACTTCATGCCTAGTATTCTGACGTTTAAGGAACATGTGTTCTGGAAGGTTGTAGCATGCCGAGTTGTATTTGAAAGGAATAGGCTGGAGACTCTGACAGACCTGGATTCGAATTCCAGGCCTGACTTGAGCTGTGTGGTCTTGAAGCAAAACACTTACCTTTTTGAGTTTCAGTCCTTTAATTTGCAAACTCCCCTTGATTCTTGTGAGAATTAAATGGATTAATATATGTAAAGTGACAAGCATAATAACAATTCAATAAGAGGTGGTTAATATTAATTTTTACTGCACTCTGGCAACTCAACAAGTGATTATCAGGACTAATTCTGTTTACATACGACACTGCAAAATCAGGGTACAATAAATTCAAGTAGTTAAATCATTCCTGTTAGTTTTTTCTTTTTCCATTTAGCTAAAATAGAATTACAACCCTGTAATTTGATTGGTTGTGGTTTTTCTCTACTGGTCTCCATCTGTTACAGAGATAGACATACTAAAATAGACAGTGGGAAGACCACAAGGCCTCAGACTTACACACAAAAAAATCTACCAGCAACTAAGGAATGCTAAGAGTGAGAGAAATAGTCTTTCCCAGAGAAGAGTATACCAGTTGGTTATCTAATACCAAATGGTCAGTCCTGAAAAACATGCATACAAGTAACATTACACAGACTGAGGAGGTTGTATTTAGGACTATATGTGTGTGTATACATACATATATATATATATATACATTACATACACATATATGTATACATATATATTACATACACATACACATATGCACATAATAACAATTAATGAAAAAAGAGGCCCTGAATTTGAAAGAAAAGAAGGTGGGGTATATGGGAAGGCTTGAAGAAGGAAGAGGGAAATGATGTAATTATATTGTAAGTTCAAGAATAAGAGAAATTATATATATATACATGTATATAATAGTGTAGTTATATATGTACAATTACATCATTTCTGCCTCCCTCTCCTACCCTACCTATGTCCCCTCCTCCCATGCTCATGTCCTCCTCTTCTTTAATTGGTGTTGTTACATATACATATAAACAAATAATATGTGAATACAGCCTGTTGAGTCCAGTAGGTGTTGCCTGGATGTATATGTTTCTAGGGATGACAACTTGATATTGGATAACCAATCATGGGGCTCCATCACTGGGAAAAACTAATTCTCCCTCTCCGCAGTCATTAACTGCTTGTAGCATTTCATCTAAGTGTGAGTCTACAAGGTCCCCTCCATTCCATGTTGGGATTTGTATCATGAGTTAGTTTTATCTTCATACATCAAATTTTAGTTTCTGCTAGAAATTACTCGTTTACAATAATATTCATTCTAAAATGTGTATTAGTTTCTGTGGCTCAGAAGTCAAAATATAGAATAATTACCCAGCAAGAAGTGGTCATTCCTAGATGGCACAGATGTTTCTGTCTCTCTTGTTTTGTATAAGAATTAGCAAGCTATCTGGAGCTGTCAAATGAAATATAGACCATGCAATTCGATCGGGACATACTTACACTACAAATTAATTGGTGTTTTACCTAATATCCAAATGTAACTGGATTTTCTGAACCTTAATTGCTAAATCTGACGTCCTTAAATTGCTAATCACATTGTTTTATCTTGACTTTTTGTTTTATCCACTGCGTTAGGTCACCTGGGATAGTTTACAACTCTTCACACACACCCCAGACCTATTTCATTAGACTCTCTGAAGGCTAGAATTTTTGCACAGTTCTTTCAAAATCACTGAGGGTCTTTAACTGAGAAGCAATTTACACCTGTGCACACACATTCAACACCCACACATAAACATATCCATTTTATGTTTCTGGTTCAGTGGGTTTTAACAAACAACACATACTTATTTTTACTAATATATTTTAGCAATCACTCAAAAATAAGTTTTCTTCCTAGGACGTGAACATTCTGCAAGTATTCCTGAGAACACTTGAATAACATGAGAGTTCTTTATTGATCATCCTCATTTAAGTCTAATAAATAAAATGGGAACGATTATTAATGATTATTTGCTGTTATGAAACTTAAACCAGTTTTTGTACCAAAAAGTACAAAGATTGCAAAGAAATAGTTGGAGTATTTCATAAAAAGAACTCACCTATACCTACTGAAGATCTCACCATCTGCTGGTCTCACTTCACTGGTGGTGTTTTTCCCTACCCATCCCTGTTTACAAAGCGATCTAAGACCCAGGCTGAAGAAATTGTTCCAGTAACTGGTAATTAGGCAAGCTATGATTCAAACCACAATCTGAACCCAAAGTCTTTACAAAATACATCTTAATCTGTTGTAATTTTGAAATTCCTCCTTTCTGAACTGAATTCTCAGACTCCAACTTTTAAGGCAGGGAGTGAGCACAGTGGTTTCTCTATCTCGGCTGAGGCCTGGTAGACAAGATGCCTTCTAGAAAGAATCAGCCATCCAAACCAAACAAGTCAAATTCTGGCTCAAGTGTCTTCTATTTCTGTTTAAGTCTTTACGAGGTGGAACTGGATTTTACGTTTGTTGGTTCACCTGCCCTGGATCACCTGAGCATGAAAAGCTAATGACAAAGAGTTGAAAGGACAGAATTGTTACAAGTTGTGGTTTAGGGGAAAGGAAATTGGTTCTTATGCTAATTAACTTTGCCATGCTCTTCAAATTGTGAATGTCATACCCTTAACATGATGTGAGAGTGAAATAAAGAACTAAATTAAAACACTAGGCATCGATATCTTGTTCCTGCATTTTCCAAGTATCTTCATTCTCTTCCTTTACGGATGTGTTCTTTTTTTCCTTTTGACATGTGTGGTGTAGATACAAACCACAAAACCATGGGAGTTTCTGCACAGAGAACACAGTGTGAATATCTGTTTCAGGGTCATTTCCTGACAATGATGTCTTCCAGTGAACTTGAGTCATAAATTCAGAGAGGAAAGAAGAAACTGACTTAGCTGGGTTCGTTTGTCTCCATATTTACAGCAATTCTGAAATCCTCTTGCAAATAATTGATGTTCAGTAAATGTGCATTCAACTTATTGGACTGTTTTGATACAGTCTTTGAAAACTGAGCCTGTGCTGTAGTCTAGGTCATTTAGGAAAGTGAGTACCATGTTATTGATGGCACAAGTGTTCAGGGACTGTGAAGCCAAAATTCAGTCTTGATTTCTTTTGATTTCAACAGTCTTTGTTCACCTGGAAAACATCCTGAGGAGGTCAGCTGAATTAAAAAAAAAAATCTCAACATTCACCAAAACACCAGATGGGTATACAGTGGAGGCTCCAGGAACATCATCAAACAGAGAAAGTTTTGGATGCCTGACAGTCTGTGGCAAGCTGTGGACTGGCTTTTACCAGAACATATGAAACCACAATTTGAATGATTCTAGTAATTAGGGATTAAGGGTGATCCCAGAAGCCAAGGAATAATGCTGTGACAGCAACAAAGGAATTGTAAAAACCGTGAGAGCAGAGAGCTGCAAAGTAGGTTGACTTCTTGGTGCTTTGAATCTCTGACTTCTGTCTTTTTCAGAAAGTGTGAGGATCGAGTGTGCCTTAACCTCCAGTACATCCTCACGCTGGTTTTTGTTGCTCCACCTTCTTTTGCTCAAAAGATTAGATCTCACAGGCTCTTGGAGGAATACGTATCATTCCCATCAGGACTCTTAACTGCCCACCCTTTGTCTAGCTCAGACCTTTGAGTATTACCCACCCCCACCCCAAGGCTTTCATTTCCTTTTCTCCTCTTTTTTCAGCTGCCTTTTGTTTCTTGTATTTTTCACTCTGTGGCTTTCTGTCTGTGGCTTCTTTTACTTGTGGAACCCAGTAAGGCTTGCATTTTTATAAATTCTAGCTGAGTACTTTGATAATCCCCCTCTGCCCCCCATCATTTCTCTGCATCTCATTTTAGACTTGTCTATCGGTAAAAGTGCAGATTGGAATAGATTTAGTTAGATGACACCAATGAAGAGAAGATTGTTCACAATCCCATTTAGACTCTGAAGAGCTCAGCAAAGAGGGTTGAGACCAGCTATGATACAAATAGTTGGAATTTATCATAATGGAGCCCTACAGTCAGCTTAAAACAAAATTATGTGGGAGGAGAGATGGGAGCATCACTCTGGAAATCCTCTCACAATTTCTTAAGTGGCCTTTCATCTGTCCATCACCCTTATTCTAATTATTGGCAGTTTCTCTTCTACTCTATCGCTGGGGAATTCACTGATGCAAGCTGCCCCATTCCAGTCCTTTCCTGTTTTGCCCTCCCTAGTAAACAGATAGTTTGTGTCTCTTGTTACTAGGAACACTACTGAGTCCTATTGTCCCAAAGGGCTTGGGTGATTATGGGAGGCAGTGAGTTTAATGACTTTACTGAATCAACCTATTTCGTGAGGACTTCAGGCTGAGTGGCTGGACAGATGCTAAGGGCCAGGCAGGTCTTCCAGTATACTCAAAAACTGTCCACAGAGGCTAATTTAAGAAAGTGCTAAGGGTAGAGAATGTGGTTTAAAAATAAGAGATTTCTTTCAGCCAACCTTTGTCACATACTACATTTAAAAAATACATGGTGATTGGATCATAAATCATGTGAATTAAGAGCCAAACCTATTATAAGATCTTTGTAATGTGGGTCACAGGAATTCAACGTAGTTGAAATCTGGCCATGAATTCAGTCCCTTAGAGAGAAATCAGTTTATCATCTGTTGAAGGGTCGAATCCAACGTAAAAACCATGATAACAACTCCTCCATTATATGTAACACAGTTTATGAAGGTTTTATTGAGATTTCTTCAAATGCTTGCCATTCTTATACACATGAGGCAAGACTCTTGATTGCATTTGAAATGTAGATTACTTGCATTACTGGCCATCAAAATTTGATGTCCGACATAAATGGTCGCTTCATCAACAGCTTTCCATACAGATAGAAGAGAGTTTTGGAGATAGTGTTTCTCTTGAGTGAGACACTCTAATAACTTTACTCTGAAGCATGCAAACCCCCCAAGCATCCTGCCGTTCCACCATCCCCAACACTTATTGTAAGGTCCTGAAAACTAAGGAAGCAAAAGTATAATCTGTGTGCTCACTCGGGGTCCTTCATTATGGAGGATTCATCTACAGGGAAGGCTTATGGTGGGTTGTTACATTGGTTCCTTCTGTGAGTTTAATACATAAGGTCACTTTGAGGGAAAAAGATACTTTTTCTCATGCAAAAATTTCAGTTTTAGTTACTGTATAAGATGAAACTCTCTAAGACCCATGGATTTATTACACAACCATATAGATTTATTATACAAATCAGAACTAGCAGGACATATGTTCACCAGATATTAGTTGAGCACCTGTTTTGGTCTAGGCTCCAAAAGCAAATAGGATACGTGAAGATTCTGTCCTCCCTGAGTTCAAGCTCCACATGCGAAGGGAAGTGATAATAAATAAGGTGAGAGCTATTGGCTAGGTACTGGGACTATGTACTAACTGAAACAGAACAAAGCCTTAGCAAGTGAATGTAGAGCTAGTTTTAGATGTAAATGGATGTCCATTAGATCTCTCTGAGGAAGAACTATTGAAGCTGAGAACTGAATGATAATTAGTAGACAACTGTGAAAATGCAAAGATGTTAAGCATAATATAGGTTAACTGTGAGCATTAAGACCACGAGACAGGCTAGGACTCATCTCCTTTACAGAACCTAGGAAAGTAGATGTAGAAAATTAGCAGGAAACTTATTGAAGTCAGATCACAGGCCACACAGATATTTTGGTTCTGGTCTGTTTTCAGTTTAATGGGAAGAGGACAAATTAAGAGGCTTTTGTTGGTTTCAAGGACCATGCATTTTATCCATGAGGACCCCTCTGAGAATGAACGTGGACACTAGTAACAGAAGACCTGGACGCGGGGTCTGTGCTGAGTGACCTGTGGCTTGTGAGGTTTAGCAGCTTTTAGCAATTGAGGTGGGTGATGGCAGAGACCAGTGGATAGGAACGTTTAAATAATTTCATTTGGGCCCCAGATAAATGGCGTATTCTTTGTACAGTAGGTGCTCAGTGTATGTTTGTGAGGTGAGTGAATCTAGGAGCATATCATCCTTGCTTTATTTATTTATTTTTGAAGATTTATTTTATTAGTTATATTAAGTTCATACTCCAAAATTCTTATGGCTCTCAATTTCTTGGGAAGATGGGAGTGGAAAAAAAAATCAGAGTGCCTGAATATTCAGGCAGGTATTTTATGTACCCACAACTGCTGATAAATAGCTTTAGAACAAAGAGCTAAGTAATTCACCGTGTGGGTAGAAATGTCTCCAATCATACTTCTAAACCCAGAGATAGACACGCTAATGCCTGCCTCACGCTAAAGCAATCCAGTCAACCCTTCATTCTGGATAGCCAACTTCATCGACCCCAGCCACCAGAACACTTTGGACATCAAAACCAAGTCTCCCACACTGGAGCCACATCCCACCCCAAGACTCGTTCCAACTTGCTGTTCCCCCTTTCCCTCCTCAAACCCCAGCTGTCCTCTCACCTACTTGAGAAAGCATTCATTCTGCCCCTTCCCCATCCCCATAGGCGTGTTTCTCTCCCTTGGATTCCGATCAGTCTCGGAGCGCTACATTTTCTGAAGTGGAATACATTCCAAATAGAATCTCTGACACAAGGGTTCTCCTCACCCAAGTTAGGATCAAGAGGTGTGTGCAGTAATCTTCGTCACTTTCTCATCACCGTTAGATCTTAGGTGTTGCAAAAATAAAATCCAGACCCCGAAATTCCCTTTAACCTCTAAGATCTACGGACTGTGTAGAGTCACTGTGAGATAAGCGTTTTCTGTGCTGTGACTTCAGTCCCTGTGGATGGATTCTCTCTCCACCCCAGTGCTCACTACTCACAAGACGCTTATGAAATATCAGCTAGAACAATAACCAGCAAATATTATCTTCCTGAATAATCCTGGGAATTTTTATCTCTCTTATTCTTAGAATGCCATGGTTACATGAGCTATCTAAAATTATTTTTGAATGTGAAACATTTTAATAACATAGCATTCATCTTGTTTTCATAGCTGTCTGCCCATGAATCCAGAGACACTATCTCATTAGGCTGTGTCACGTTGCAGTGGTAGATATTTTGATTATGATGCCTTTTTGCAGATAATTAAGCAAAGCAGAAGCCTATATTACTTCCTCAATGCAGCAGCCTGCTAGCAAATGAGCCTAATTTTCAACATTATTACATTAATATTTGAGGACTTAGTAAAGGCTCTTAATAAACAGACATGTAGAAGGAGGGGACTGGGAAGATTTTGGTCACAGTATACAACATTTTAAGAGAGAAGCTTAAGAAAACTATTGCTTAACATGGTTTCTATGGTTAATAATGACATATTTTATATATTTTTTAAATGTCTATTTTATGTGTATGTGTATTTTGTCTGCATGTATGTCTGTGTACTATATGCTTGCCTTGTGTGCAGGGAGGTCAGAAAAGGGCATACGATCCCTTGGACTAGAATTACACACAGTTGTGAGCTGCCATGTGGGTGCTAGGAACTAAACCTGGGTTTGCTGGAAAAGCAGCCAGCGATCTTAACCACTGTGGCATCACGCTAGCCCCACAATGTATTATATCTATTATTGCTAAAAGTGAATTTAAAATATTCTCATTAGAAACATAAAGATAATTACATGAGTCAATCCATGTTAATTAACTACATTTACCCATTTCACAATGTGCGCATATTTCAAAATTTGTTGCACATAATAATTTCGTGCAATTTTTGTCAATTTAAAAACAAAGCATGTATGACTGACTTTGGGACACCCTGGTAGAGCACTTGCTCAGCATTCATGAATCCAGAGTTCAGTCCCCAGCACCAAGAAATAACTATTTCAAAACAAAAAGATAACTTTAATTTGAAGCTGTATCTTTTTTTGATTAATGATATTCTTAGAAGCTCCACTTTACAATATAAATTTAATATCTTTTCATGTATGATATGACTCAGCAGCAAAGAAAGCTGGATCATCTGGTTTATAGTGGGTGGCATTTCCTTACCAGAATTCAGATCTACATGCACAGTAGGGGGTGAGGGTGGGTGTTATGCCTTAGGCAGGAGGGTTTTCTCAAAGCAGACAAATCTGCAAGTCACTAAGTTGGGAATCCCATTTTCTGGTATGAGACTGACATGGGGAGGCTGTGGCTCTGTACATACATCCTATTGCTTCTGCACTGATTAATCCTCTCACATTACCACTAGCATTTTTCAGTCTTGAAAGAAATATACGGGATAGATCCTTTGTAGATTCCCAAGAGATTTACTCCTTTTTAATTTTTTTCTTGTCTCTACCAGAAGTCCAAGTTTAAAGAACCCAGTCAAGTTTTTTCTTCCTTTTTTTTTTCCCTTAAAATATTTCTTTAGAATAAATGAGTCGTGCAGCCCACTAACCAAGCAAGCCAAAAAAGCTTTCCTGGGCCAATATTCTAGATGTTTCAAAAGTCCTGGAGGCTTGTTTTGTTAAATTGAGATGTTTATGTGACATCTGCTGTACATGTATTGTGAATGAGTGGTTATGGTGTCTCAGGAGCTGGCTCTTGTTCTCCATGGAAACAAAGCTTAGACTATCTGAGAACAATGCTGAGTCGCAGGGCCCCATGTCAAGGGAATGGCAGCTATAGTTCCCATCAGAAGAAGTCATCAGTCATTGCTTGTGTGCCAAGACTGGGGGCTCACAATCAACTAGAGGAAATTGCTTTAGACCATAACAGGATCAAGTCAGATAAACAGACTCCTTTTTTCTTTCCTGTGGTTTCTCGACACTGACTGGGTGGCCTGAAGGAGTCATGGGTTTTCAACTGCCAGAAGGAATCATGGGGTTTCAACTTTTTCTGTCACTTCTACACATGACTCAAGGTGAACCCCACTGATAAGGAAAGATGGGTCCGTCTTGGCTGTGGCTCTATCTTGCCTTAGCAGAGTATTAACCTCTGTGTTCCAGTGTCAGCTTACAGAGGTTCTAATCAGCCCAGAGAGGTGTAGATGTTGGAATCTGAACTCCCCAGAGGATACTGATGGTCAGACTCACTAGGAACACACCGGATCGGGTCTATGTTCAGGTTTCCTTCCAGGGTCACTCCACCATGGTGAGACACCAACCCATCATCTCTCTCTCAGACTCTCACTCAGTGTCCTGATTTCCTGCATATACTTGCACAGAGGATTGCTTGTGAAGTTCCTGACAAATAAAAAACTATTTTTATGAATAAGAAACCATTTTATTTGTGAATAATCATATAGAGAGTGCACAGTATGCAGACCATTTGCATTGGGTTTGGTGTGTATATTTTTGTGCATGAAAATTACTAGCAAGTTATTGCATTGTAAGCAAAGATCCATAAATTTAGCTAGGTCAAAAATTACTTGAAAAATAAAATAGCATTTACCCTACTGGGCTTCTAATAAATGGTTTTGTTGAGATATATACAACAGAATAAGCCTTTTGAAGCATTCACTTCAATGGTTTTAGTATATTCATGAAGTTATTCCATTGTCACTTTCTAAATCCAGGAAATTTTCACTGAAGTTCATACCCAATAGCCATCACTCACAGTTTTTCCTTTCCCTAGTTCCTGATAAACTGTCTCTATGAATTTATCTTTTCAGGAGCTTTCATATAAACAGAATTGTAAACTATGTAGCCTTTTGCTTGTAGTTTCTTTCACCAAAGATTTTCAAGTTTTCTGTGTGATAATGGCATGTATACATACCCCATTCCCTTCTTCTGACTAAATAACCTTCCATCATGGACATACCACATTGCATGTACACACCCAATAGGGAACCATTTGGTTTGCTTCCAGTTTGGAATTACCAAGAATAATTATTTTATAAACATTTATGTATGTCCCTACCAAGTTTCCTTTTTATTACTAGATCTGTTCAAAGTCCAAAATAAGAAATTACATCAGATAAAAACAACCTAATAGTGGCAATTTTCTTTTACTTATAAGTTAAAATGAGTGAAAATGCAATATTAAATATTCTTCTAAAAATGATCCAAGTGCGATTAAAATGAAACATTGAGAAATGAACAAATTGATCTTTGCCTTCATCTCTACCTTACTGATGATTTCAGTATCCTTATAATCTCTTAAATTTAAATAATAAACTCAACAAATACATATTTAATTTTTTTGGAATTTATACTGTGGTGATTTGGATGAAAATGGCCCCCTGAGGCTCATGGGGAGTGGCAATATTGGGAGGAGTAGCCTTGTTGGAGTAGGTATGGCCTTCCTGAAGGTTTGGCTTTGAGGTTTCAGATGCTCAAGCCAGGCCAAGTGTCTCCCGTCTCTTTCTGCTGCCTGCTAATCCTTATGTAGAACTCTCAGCTGCCTGTCTTGCACCATTCCTGCCTGCACACTGCCATGCTTCCTACCATGATGATAATGGACTAAACCACTGAACTGTAAGCCAACCCCATTAAAATGCTTCCCCTTATAAGAGTTGCCATGGCCATGGTATCTCTTCATAGCAATAGTAACCCTAACTAAGACAGTAAGTGTATATGATTTCAAAGTATGTCCTTTCTATTGTTTCGATAAACACCATATCTGAAATCAGCTTGAGTAGGAAAGGGTTTATTTTATCTTATTTTATTTTATTTTATTTTATTTTATTTTATCTTCCCAAGTAGGGAAGTCAGGGCAGGAGATCAAGGCTGGAACCTGGAGGCAGGAACTTATGCAGAGACCGTGGAGGAACACTGCTTACTGGTTTGCTCTCCATGGCTTGCTTACCTTGCATCTTCATACCATCTAGGACCATCTGAACAGGGGTAACATCTTCCACAATGGGTTGGGTCATTCAATATTAATCATTAATCAAGAAAGTGCTCCACAGATGTGCCCAAGGTCTAATAAAGGCAATTCTGTAATCAGTTTTCTCTTCTTGAATGACTCTAGCCCAGTTTGTTTTAAATTGGCACCTAACCGACACAATACTATAAAACTAAACCAAACTAAAGGGGTACTTTAGAAAAAATAATTTACAGAGTAAAAAAAAAATTGACTTACAAATGAGTTTAATATGTACAAATAATAACATGTCAATATAAATATGTGCTTGTAAAGCCTCTCTGTTGGAATTTCTAGCCTTTATTGCAAGCATAAGCCAAGTTTCGAAGCGCAATAAATTATTAGTTCATTAAATTATAACTCTTGATTTCAGATAAAAAAAATACATCTGTTTACTTTTTTCAAATAGAAAAATTCACTCCTGTTAGAATAAGGCTCATTTAAGTTGACAGAGACATACAGTTTAGTCTGAACCTTTGGTATAAGCTCACATTCATTAATCCTAAGTAGTTTTTCATCTGAAATGAAAATGAATTGTGATAAACCTTTCTAGCATTAAAATAATGTTGACGAATTCACTAAATAAAAAGTAGCTTTTGGAAGGGACTTCTCCTTCGAAGCATATTTCTGTTCCATTCATTCCTGAGCTAGATGCCAAGTTTTTCGGCCATCCATAATTTGACTCTGACATTCTGGACACAAAGTAGCTCTGGAAATGAATGCTTCGAGATCAGATAGTCGGAACCCCTCTTTGACTATCGTTCAGGAAGTGGAGCATGGTCTAGGAAAGTTTCACAAGCTAACAGATCAGCTGCTGGAGGGGAGCAGGAGTCTTAGAAGGTCTTATTAATAAAATCAAACCTGAGGCCAGGTATTGGGGTGAATGCTGGAAGATCAGAGAGACAGAACAAGCCACAGCTACCTCACCTTGCCAGTTCCTCAGCTGATCCTGTTTCCTCAGACTGGAAGCTTCTGAGTCCTCATCCAGAATGAATCTCAGCTGAACTGCTGCTAGAAGTCTAAAAGGTTAACCAGCCAAATGCTGCTAGTTTCTGGTCTCCACTATATATATATATATATATATATCTGCTTTCTACCACCACTCCTTGGGATTAAAGGCGTGAATCACCATGCTTGGCTGTATCCTTGAACACAAGGATTTCTGCCTCTGGAATGCTAGGATTAAAGGCGTGTGCTACCACTGCCTATCCCCTATGTTTAATACTGTGGCTGTTCTGTCTCTGACCCCAGATAAATTTATTAGCATGCACAATATTTTGGGGAACACAATATCACCTGTGGAGCCCCACACAGCCAATCAACTATAGATTACTGAAGAAAGAGTATTTTGAAATGATCTACACTGACTGTAAATGATATCATGCATGCTTTATTTGCTTACTGTTTTTAAATTTCCAAAGCACCTTGAGAGTATTCAATTGTTCTTGATTAATTGAATAAGTTCCAGTCACAAGGTCACACCTTGTCAGAGCATTCTTGAGGTTGTTATTTGGTGGACTGGCCAGTAATTTTACCCATATATTACCCCTGATTCTGGTCACTGTAACTCCCTATTCTCAGCACTGTGCAAACAAGAGGTGCCAGTGAGTATGTGCTAAATGATGTGTCCTCAGAACTATGAAGACAAGAGGTACCAGAGAATGTATTTTAGATGAACAAAGAAATGCTTCCCTGGAGGATCCCTCTTCTCCAAGCCCCAGCTTATTTTAGGCCAACTTCATTGGTTCTGTGTGAGCACAAATCTTATCTTTAAAACATGTTGTACTTTGAGAATTTATCTTCCAAGGATCTCGAAATAGTTCTTTTAAGATAAAATATTCAATTGAGGGAAGAATTATCTTCAAGGAAGCTTTCTCCCGGAGTGGCCGGGAACAAATACTGAGAGCCACGGCTGAATAATGTGTAAAGAGACCTTAGAACACTCAGTTCTAAATGGGGTGTCTCCATCAAACATCTCCCCTAAGGTCTCAGGAAACCCTACAGAAAAAAAGGAGATGAAAAGATTTTAAGAGCCAAAGAGAATTTTAGACTCTTTTTAAAGTGAAGATTGTGTGCGTGTGTGCGTGCATACACGTGTGTGCATGCACATGTGTGTTCCCAGAGGCCAGAAAGAGTGACATCTGTCTTGGGGTTGGAATTACAGGAATTGGTTAGCTTGTTGATGTGGGTGCTGGGATCTAAACGCTGGTCCTCTGATAGAAGCAGTAAGTGCTCTTTGCCCCTAAGATCCAGCTTCAGATTTCTTTAACTCTTGCACTTGAGAAGCAAAGGCAGAAGTCTCTAACTGGAAAGTACCACAATGACCATTAATCTAAATGCCTATCACACAGAGATACAGGAATCCATGTGATGAATTTTAGAAGGAACCCATTTTTATCAATTACTCACAAAATTAGTCATGAAATTTTTGCTTTAGATTGGAGGAATGCAAATATATTCATTTACTCAACAAATATTCTTGGAGTATTTTTGTTGCACCATTGTCCTAGGCTCTGGATCCAGCAATAAGTGATCCCCTCTAGGGAAGAGTACACCAATTGTCAGTGCCAACAGCCTTGAAAACGTATGTTCAAGTAACATTATATGGACTCCATGGGCTATAGTTAGGAATATATGTATATACAAATGCATATATGAATGCAATACAAATTAATGAAAGAGGTTGAAGCCTCATGGGCTTTCCCAGTCTCATTTGGCATATTCACTGGTGTTATCCTTGTTCAGCTCACATTTGAGCAGTCATGTTGGTGAGACTTTGTGGGTGTGGCTTCTAATGTTACCACAAGACACAGGCTCACATCAAACTCCCCGATCCTTGGCTCTTACACCCTTTCTGTCCTCTCCTCTGCAATATTGCTCCTCTACAATGTTCCCTGAGCCTTAGGTACAGGGGTCTTTTGTAGATATGTCCAACAGGATTGGGCTCCACAACTCTGCATTTCGATTGGTTTGGTTTTCTGTAGCGGTCTGTTTGTTGGAAAGATGTTTCCTTGACAAGGCGGGAAGACTATCTTGTCTGCCAGTACTCTGTTTCTAATTATAGTAAATGAGGAAAAGCCTTGGCATTTGGCTCAGCTGGAAATCAGTAGTCTGTCCTGCAAGTCTATCTTCCTCTCTGGTGTGTCTTTACATCTGAACGCTGAGGCCCAGGTAATTATCTGCTTTTATTGCTGGCTCTCAGACACTGCAGAAGCTGTGGGAGGGATGTGTTGTAGATCTTTTCCCTCCTCTTCCTTCCCCTTGCTGTCCCTTGAAGGGCTCTGAGCGCAGCACCCCATCTTCTGTCTCTCTCCGTTCCCCTGGCTCTGTGGCACAGCTGTGACACTGTGATAAAGACCAAGAATCAGACGTGATCTGGAAAAAAGTACAGTCTTCTGGCTTTCTGTCCCTTTTAGACCAGTAGAATCAAGAAACGGCAAGATTACCCATTTCCGTACAGAAAAACAATGTTGTTAAAACTTGTCAACTTTTGATCCTTTCCAGATAAAGTTCTATCCCAATTCTTGGAAAAGGAGATCTTACCAAGGCTTTATTTATTTATTTTTTTTTTTTGTGCTGCTGTGTTTACCTGATATGAAAAAAAAATCAATAATTTTAGGACTCAAAAAGTAGTGTGGTAATAAAAAGAGAAGCGAACCAAATAAATTTTAGAGGTACAGATATAAATGTATATATAAATAAACATGAGAGAAACAGAATTTTAATATTTTCAAGAGAAACTTAACAATGAACCTTCTAATTCTTATTTTAATAGGTCAAAGAGCACATTGGAAACACTAAGTAAATGTTTTCCACAGTGCCAGGCTTTGTAGTCATTGTATATGGTATTTGTGTCCAGTGCCACAGTGTGTCCAACACTCTTCATTTATAGAGCAGAGGAAATGTGGGCCACAGTGAAACTCTTCCCTGGTAGCCAGTACTGCTCACGCTGGATTAGGTCTTGATTTGGAGGCAGCCCTGGTATTGCCCCAGGCAGGATGTATACAATGAACAAAGAATACATTGGCTACCAGTCAGGAACACATGTTACGTCATGTAGTTGGCAAGTGGTTAAGAGCTTCGTAGTATAAATGGGCAGTAAGCTCCCATGCAGTGGTTCCCTGGTTCTCACCTAGTCTGGATCCTTGCTGTGCTGTAAGATTGCATGCTAGTTAGTCTTTCTCTAAGATCCACTGAATACCATAGTCTATAAAGGCTACTGCTTTGGATGACAAGCACAATGTTGATTCCATTCATTCGTCAATCATGTTCTAGTCTGGAAATCTATGTTGTAATTTTATTGTTTGGTTTTTGTGAGATTTTATTTTAAATTAATTTAATTTTTTAGGGACAGGGTCTTTTATAGTTGTTCTTGGGCTATGGAGTGAACTTGTGATCCTTCTTACTCTATCCTTCCCAGTGTTGGGATTACAATCATGTACAACTGCAGTCAGTTTTATGCAGGGCTTGAGAGTGAACCCATTCATCTCAGGCAAGCACTGGATCAGTTGAGTTACATCCCCAGATCCCCTTGCATTCATTCTCACCTTTTAAGTGCACCCAAGCTCTGTTAGAAGCTCCATTGTGACGTATATCCTTTTAGATTTCATCTTTATGTTCAATGCCCATACGCTGATGGATTTTGTTTGAGATTTAGTCTCTCTTATGACTGTCAACAATAAAGTGAAATAATATAGGAAATGTGAATAAAATTTAGATTATGCTGATACACTCTTTTAACTCCATCCTTTTCATTTTTCCAGGGAGCCATGGTACCTTCCAACTTTACTTTCTATTTAGGTATTCAGTAGCTCTACTTTTGTCCCTCTATGGCTTAGATTTGGGAAAGATGGTGGCAGTTGTCACCTTTATCTTAGAATAAATTTAAGTCTTCCTTTTCCCAGGGGAAAAAATGAACAGGCTGTTAATAAAATGATACTTAGAGCGAATATAGAGTGATGGTAATGCAGGCCTCCAGTAGGGAGCATCATTCTGTTTGGGCACCAGTGTGGCTCTAAGACTGAGAGCAGCAGCAGATTCAACTACCAAGCTCTGATTTAGAGCCATCAAGTTTAGGAGTTGTTAAGTATAGGTAGTCTCCTACAGCAGATATCTCCAAAAGTAGTCTGGTGTCCTTGGTTGTCTGTGCCCTTTCACTAAGGAAGGCTGGCTGCTGATGGGCGCACATGATTCCTAAGCCATAATCATACTTTGTCTAGATAGTTTAAAAAGAAAACAAACGTCTTTATAGTCAGAAGACTCAGCAAGTTCTATTCAGTGATGAAGGCAAATTACATGAGAGGCATATGTAAGGACAACATGATATGAATTATCCTACCTCAAAAAAAGATTCTTTAATGAAAGAAACACACATTCATAATCAATTCAGTCCTATTTAGCAGAAGCAATGTAGTTCAAATTTAAGGAATTAGTTATATTTAAAAGATGCAAATCTCCAAAGCAATTTAATGATTATTAATTATTTGATAAATAACTCAATATCTTCATCAACTGTTTTACCCAAGGACATAAAATCTTTCATCTTGGACTACTACTTAAAAATAGCAAAGTAAAAGCATTTTGGATTAAGTTTATGTACACGAAAATCATGCGTATCTGCCTCTATTTAGTTGCCTAGTGGTGATTTGAATGGAATCCAGTTTCTCACACATGCATGCACATATGTGACATGTACTAAGCTATGTCCCTATCCCTTTTCATATTTTGTAACACAATCAGGTGAAGTTGCCCAGGAGGAAATTAGAGTTGTGATCCTCCTGCCTCAGCCTCCCAAACAACTGGAGTTACAGACCTACACCACCAGGCCATTTTTATATTTTTAGAATATCACTAGAATGTTTTAGTTCATCTAATAGGCTGTTTTTAAACTGTAATTTTAACCATTGCAGAATATACTGTTTTAAGGAATAAAATGGCTCCTGCGTTTGCATAAATAGGAATATCTTCTTTTTTTTCTCATAATAGAGCAATGTTTTCCATGTTAGCAAAGTCTTCAAAGGCCTTCCTCTTTGTAGTAGGATACAACAAACACATTCCTGTGTACTAGGGAATGTCTTTCTGTACTGTGAGTATATGTTGTTCACATTGGTTAATAAATAAGCTGTTTTGGTAAGGCAGCTTAAAGGCAGGTGGAAAATCCAAGGAGAGTGACAGGAAGGAGAAAGTCAGAGTTTAGAGAGAAGCCAGTACCACCAGGAGAAGCAAGATGTGAAAGTACCAGTAAGCCACGGTCACGTGGCAATTTATAGATAAATAGAAATGGGTTAAGTTATAAGAACTAGCTAGCAAGATGCCTGCAATAGGCCAAACAATTTGTAAATAATATAAGCCTCTGTGTGTTTACTTGGGTCCCAGTTGCTTCGGGACTGTGGATGAGAGAGATTTGTCTGGACCATGGAGGAGGGGGCAGGACCCGAGAAATCTTCAAACTACACCTGTGACCTATGAATCAGAAAGTTGTAGCAAATCTCAAGTCATGGTAGGAACTTCACAACCATAGAGCAGGATGTCATTCAGATGAGTCGCCTTAGAATAACCTCTGGAGATGCATTTGCATTAGCTTAGGGCTGGTCTGCAGTCACAGCCATCATAGCTTCAGGGGAGGAGGGGCCTGTGCACTGGAAGAAAGATGAGTGATGTTTTCACCCAGACAGGAGGCATATTACCAGAATAGCCAAAACTACGTCTTGCAATCGCTTTGCTTCTCTCTCAAGGCTTGGAAATCGGTGCTGTACTATTCAACACAGACTAATTCAGAACCAGAGGCTTCCTTGTTTGGGGAGGGAAGATTTCGAACAGTTGTTGCTGCAGGATTTCACATTAGTGTTTTCAGGGGCATCAAGCTAGTCGTTAAATTCTTAAGACTAAAAAGGAATATTGTGTATGGATATAATAGACAGCTTCTCCTTTATTATCAGATACAAACCTTTCCAATTTCTTCATTTTGCATGTAGTTGCAATCACTTTCTGCCTTTGCTGCTTCATTTTCCAGTGGGGTTTCCCTTCTTGTGTCTCCCTCCTCTCCCTAGCACCACACTGCTAATACTCGGGAGACTTGTTTTGGAAACAAAAGTCCTTGACTTTTTAAGGTCTATTATTGTGGTGCCAATGTCTATTATACCTATTATACAGGTATATTATATACCCTGATGTAAAGTGATAAAACGGCAGGTGTACCCTCATACTTGAAGCTGCTTTGACCAAGTTATTTCAGGATTTCGGCACAATAGAGGCATTTGGTGTTAATGTCATTAATTAAATGTATGTTGCATTCCGATAGCAGACAGAGGAAATCAACTTCAGCTGTATCATATTTTCTCTTCTCCTGTGCAGGCTCGCCAAGACCATCACTATGACTGATGGAGATTATGATTATCTGATTAAACTCCTGGCCCTTGGAGACTCAGGAGTAGGGAAGACAACATTTCTTTACAGATACACAGACAACAAATTCAATCCCAAATTCATCACTACGGTGGGAATAGATTTTCGGGAAAAACGTGTGGTAAGTTTTTAACTATACTCCTAACCTTTCTACTTATTCTCTTGTATCAAATAAGAATTGAGAAATTGTGTTCATTGCACTTCAAAGTGTCTGGGGTTTTTTTGTCACGTGAAACTCAAAACTTCAGAATGTTATTTATTACATTTTCAACTACCAGTAACATTTTGATAGAAAAATATTGAGTGACACTATCTGTCTTCAAAAGCACACTAAAATAAATGAGTTGTTGAATTTGTGGATAATGTGTTTTCTGTGAATTCTTAAGGAATCTTTCAAATTTTGACTTATTAAAGTACTAGAAGTATTAATTCCTTGGTCCAAGGTAAATTTCTTAGAAAATTGAAGGATTTACTTCCTTACTCCTAACAAAGAGGTTAAAAAGTATGATTGGCAAATAGCTGGAACACAAGATTTATAAGTTCTTGCAGCATTTTTATTTCTGTGTAGCCTCAGCCATCAATCACTGGCTTGTTATGAACAGAATGTGAGACCCATCCATGCTATTTTCCATGATAAGGGAGCTTAAGTGAGAATCACAACACCATTTCCTTCTCCCATGCTAGACACTAATGACAGGAAGGAGGATATTGTGACATGTGAGGCATGTAGCATAGGCACATAAGCTTAGCCAGATTTCCTGCCACCCATGGTATTCTTGACTGCCAAGATCACTGTGCCTTCCAGTTGATGTCACAAATCCCAAAGGGAAATGCTTGGTGGAAAGCCACTGTATGAAAGTTGAATCGCTTCCTATACCTTAACTGAGAGCCAATAGATTGTGGACAGCTCTGCTTCCAGCTACTCCAAGATTCTTCTGACTTCTCCCCTTAGCAATGCCTACCAATCTAGGCAGAAATATTGCAAAAATGTGCCTATAAAACATTTCCACTAAGCCATGAACATTATCTGCAAAGACCCTCTAAAGAAGAGGCTAAAAGACAAAGTCTGAAGTGTCCTAACTCAACCCACTGAGAAATTCTGTGTTCATTTTCTAACCTAAGTCATTTTGAAAGTCAATTCTATGCTAAAAGATAGCCAGGTACTTATAAAGGAAGTTTTGTTTAAAATGGTTTTCCCATTTGTAATTTCATTTAAGTTTATTATAGCTATAAAATATGAAAGGATTATGGTCTCAAATTGTCGAAGTAAAAAAGAAATAGTCTCAGAGGTTGAAATGAGAAGTTGGTTTTTGAACCTGGGCTTTCATCCTGATCTGATGTCTGCTGCTTCCATGAGGAAATGACAGAAGGTGTCTAATTTAAGATTGCAGTATGCTTAAACTGTGTTGAAAATCATACTGTACTTGACATTTCAAAGTGAGATATATGTGATACTTGGGGGAAAATAAAGCAAATATTTATTCTGCACTATGAACTTTGATTATAGTAATCAACCAAAACACTCTGAGTGAACCCAGAGAACGACAATGTTGACAAAATCCAAGGCGTTATTAACTTGGGAGGATTGTGTTTTTCAGGTTTACAACACACAAGGAGCCGATGGGTCTTCAGGGAAAGCGTTTAAGGTACACCTGCAGCTTTGGGACACTGCTGGACAAGAGCGGTAACAGGAAATTACTTTATTTCTAGCTGCCTATAACTTAGAAAACATTGAAGAACGGATGTTGTAAATGAACCTCAAAAAAAAAATGGTATCCAACTTTTCTACCAATTTCAAAATAGATAGCTATGCCCAGTGTGGTAGTATATTCCTATAACCCTAGCACCCAGGAGTCTGAGGCAGGAGGATTGCTTCAAGTCTGGGCTACAAAATGAGAGCAACTTTTTCTCAAACTAAACAAACATAAAACAACTAATGGGCATTTGTATCAGGAAATAAAAGTCTGTGATTTCTAGTTCGTTATTCACACTCGAACTGTATAGCTAGCGCAGATCCGAACAATTGGAGGGCAGTAAATCTACCTTCATACTTCCGAGTGAGGAGAAATTTCTCAGATTTACTCCAGTGAAGACTGAGAATTGGCATTGTTGCAAGAGCTGATCACAGACAGAGTTGAAGAGAAGGTGTTTCACCCTCCCTGTCTTTCTGGTCTCCCACCCATATTCTTTGTTATACACTTGGTGACTGCCTTTTCTCACTCAGAGTTGGCTCGCACCATTACTTGATAGCTAGAATATTTTTTAATTAAGCTCTGTGTATGATGTGCCTGCATTTTCAGATATATTATGTATGATGTACGCATCTACATGTGTGTATACATGGCCATGTGTGTGACTGCAGCGTCACATGCCGGCATGCGTGGGCCATGACATGCGTGGGAAGGTCAGAGAACAGCCTTGGGTATAGGAGTGTGTAGGTCTTCCTCTTCTACCATGTGGAGATAGGGGCTCCTAACTTGTTATTCACTGATGCACATGCCAGGCCAGCTGGCCCATGAGCATCCTGGGATCCTCCTGTCTCTCCTTCTCACCTCACGGTAGGAGCACCTAGGTTACAGATGCACACTGCTATGTCTGGCTTTACATGGGTTCTGGGGATCCGTAATGATCTGCCTGTGCTAGGAGCACATTGCCCACTGAGCTATCACTTCAGTCCTAGAACCTTTAACCTCTTTCCCACCTTCCTAGCCCTCTTCTTTCTCCAGCCTTGGCTCCCATTCCACCTCCCCAGTGAAGCCAGTAACAAATCCCCACTTTCTTTTGAACTCCAGTGACACCTATATTCTGCCACGGAAACGCTACTCAATAGATGCTGTGTCACCATTTAATAAGATAACTTTTCTGTTATTTTTAAATCTCTCACTGCCCTTTATTGACTCACTCGTGGCCATCTTACCCCAACAAAGCTGTGAGCTGCATAGGGGCGGAATTCTTCCTAGCCTTTCCACCTCATTTCTGCTGTCACATGCAAGATAGCAAACAGTACATCGCAGCATGGATTGCTTGGAGCTTGCAGTGATATTCCATTATTCAATGAAAACATGTTTCTTTGGGACCCAATTTCCAAGTGTTAAAGACCCACATCTAATGAAACTGTCTCCTATCAGACTGAATAAAAGTGGCGACAGAGTGACAGCGAAGATATGTAGGAGACATCTTGCCCCCGATTCTGCATCATATGTCTTAGAATGCTGATGCTTGTAAACACCCATATTTTTGAAATGCATCCAAAATGTTCTCGCTTTCAGTGAGTGTAAACGCCGGGAGAGGTGGCGGGCCCTCTCCTGTTAGCTTTTTTGACTGTGAATTCCATTTACACACACCCTTCAACACGGCTGGTTCTTCTGAAGTCATTCCTCATAAGAGTCTCTTTTCACGTGTCAGTTTTGTTGTCACAAAGATGTATGTTTTATAGACCAATTTAATTCATTTTTGAAGAAGCAATACGGGGGGGGAAAAATGTGGTTCCCATATGTCCTTGCACACGGCATGTCAGCCTTGCGTGATGGCCGATGTCGCTCATCTGTCCCTTTAATACAGCTGCATTGTAGGGGAATGGGATGAGCTGTCTTAGTAGCTCTTGGCTTACTCATCCCTTGAGAAATTTGCATGCTGTGGATATAAGGTGTAGCTAAGCAACAAGATAAACAACAGCACAAACCTCAGCCCTATGCCTTGGGGCTTCTGGCAATATAATCCAGGTAAGGATAATGGTCATTGATAAAATGTCAACGATGGGAAAGCAGGAAAATGCATACTCCTATGTGAACATAAAGAGTCTAACCCTTGTGCCCCCTCTAGGGATACACAACAATAAGGAGCCTGATTCTGGGGTCTGTTGCTTTTTACGGTCTTAGCTTTTCCCACCTGAGCCACTGACTAGGGTGAGATGGGAAAGGAGTATGTGTAACTGGGTATCAGTTGCACTTCTTCCACGGAGTAACGGAAGGAAGGGTGACAAAGGACGACTGATCCAGGGTGTTAGCCAGCTCCACAGCAAGTGTCCTGTCTGTCTGTGCTGCTGTTTAGTGAGGAAAAATTTGCTCCAGTCGGATGACACAATAAACATGCTTTTTAACTACTTCATCATTTGCTGTGGGCAATGAGGCAAATAACACACAGGCTTGTCCTTCACACACACACACACACACACACACACACACACACACACACACACACATGGATCACTTTTCTCAGCCACATCAGTACAATGATTAAGAAAGAGCTTTGTGGGCACAGCTTTTCTGCAGAGGGAACTATTACAGAATGCCTGTGATCTCTAAGAACTGCCAGGCAGAGGCAGAAACAGACCCACATGGAAACAAAATGAGTAATGCTTTTGGTTTTTATAATCTACACCGTTGTGTTTCAGAAATGCTGTGCAAAAGCAATGATTGATTTATCTCTTCCCTCATGCTTCAAAGAACCGTTCTCTTTTGATGTCGTTTAAAATCTGTAAGGATAGCGAACCTTTTACTGTACTCTATCTTTTTCTTATTTTCTTTAATATCCAAATGCACTTTGTAAGTAAATAGCATGTTCTGGACAATGAAAACAGACTGTGTTCTCAATTGGAAACACAGCTCCTTTTCCCTTGGAGGAGCTTACAGATGAGTGTAGACATTGGGCAAACAATCTCAGCATGGCCCCGGGACAACTGTCAGGAGACAGAAGGTGGTAAGTGAGCCCTCTAGGAAGAGGCTATTCCCAGAAGGCTCCAGGAGGAAGCAGTGTTTCCACTGGTGCATGACGTTTGCACTCATACACAATGCATGAGGGAGTGTAATCCAGCTAAAGGACAGGCAGAGGAAGAGGAAAGACTAATGTGAGGCAACCCACGGAACAACCAGCGTGTGAGGGAGCCCAGGGGGGACAGTGAACTTTCTCAGAACCAAGAGAAGATTAGCGTGCCTGTGGGTAGTAGGCAAGAGATGAAGCCTCATGATAGATGGGTGAGAATCCTGGAAAGACTTGATGGCTTTAGTGGGGTGCTTTGGTGCTATCCCAAGAGCCATGCATCATCATTAAAATGTTGTTAGTGAAAGAATCACAAAATCAACAGGAAGAAATGAGAACTCCCCAAAACTGGACATGGGAAGCTTACTAAGATGGTAATTGGGGGTGAACCATCATGGGTGTGAAGCTAGTGGAGCAGGAGACAGTGTAATGAGGTGAGCCAGTGAAGAAGCAGGTGTGGATGGTAGGCAGGCAGTGAGGAGGGAAAAGAGGAAAAGGGCTGTGCCACCGACAGGGTGAGACCGCCCTTGCCAGAAAAAAGAAGACAGGAAGAAGAGCAGTTGAGTTTGAGATGGATGATTCTAGAAATGCCTGAGTTTTGTCTATGTGGGAAAATCTCTAAAGAATGAATTCAACGGACAGCAAAAAGCTACCTAGCTATCTCGGGTTGTTCAACATATAGGCTACAACGAAGCCCCGGGAGTAAATGACATCTTCCAGTGTGTGTGCATAGAATGAGAAGGGTCCAGAATAGAACTCTGAGAAAACCAACATGAAATAGCTACCAAGTGGACTAAAATGAGAGACCAAAAAATTAGGAAACCATAGAGGAGAGCAAATGCCGCACTTCTCTGTTTCAAAGCTGTGTGCCTTTCTGACGTTCCACTGTTAACTTCAGCCCTTCCCTGGTCCCTGTGTGCATTCTCCAGTTCTGCCCCGTGCTGATGTCATTGTGGGTCTCAGCCTATCTTTATCTTCACTAAAGAAGTCAGGGCAGGAGCAAGGGAAGGGATCAGTGAGTGTGCGTCTTAGCATTTGTATAATAGTATACTTCCAGAATCCTACACTGTGAATAAATATTCTCACTTTCTTTCCCCATGACCTAAGTTTCTCCTTTGTCTTTCCTTCAGTCCCCCATCATCTTCCTCTTCCTCATGATTCACACACCCACCTGAGGGAGACTCTTACCCCAAAGGGTGCTTTAAAAAGAGGTCATCAACTCTTCTAGTTCTGAACTGCAGCATGCTTTGCATGTTCACAGAGGTTCTCATTCTCAGGCTGATTATGTGCCTGCTTTTCTTCTGGCCACAGACAAGAAAAAATGAAAATTCTAAGGTAAAGTCCACTATCAATGGGCTAAGATTTTAATTGTGGCCCAGAAGAAGCCATAGGCCAAAAAAAAAAAAAAAAAAAAAAAAGAGAGATAAAGATTCCAAGAGGCTGTGGTGGCAAGTTGGTGATTAAATGGAACTCTGTAGCAGCGCCACGGCACCATAGAGCCTGAGAGTGGTCTTTAAAAAATAATTTGCAAGCAGATCTTCTCTCCCTGCCCTACAGCCATCTTCTGGCCTGGTCTCACATGTCCATTGAGAAAGATAAGGGTGTGTGTGCTATGGAGACAGGATGTATGCGTGGGAAACATGGTTGTTTGGCCTGTGGTTGTGAGTTTGTGGACTGAGAAACAGTCACTGTGCTTTGTCGGCAGGTTCCGGAGCCTCACCACCGCCTTTTTCAGAGACGCCATGGGCTTCTTGTTAATGTTTGACCTCACCAGTCAACAGAGCTTCTTGAATGTCAGGAACTGGATGAGTAAGTGGGCTGAGTAACACATGTGGACAGCTTCTTTGGGACTTGGCAGCTCTACTTGCTTGTTAGCCTTGTGGGAACGCAGCCACAGCTTAACTCTGAAAAGACACGAGCACAGTGTTCCCTGTGTTGTCTTCAGAGTGGTGACTTCTGTATCAATGAGCAACACGGGTTAGAATTCTGTGTTCCTTTGACTCTTCCTACAGAAGCCTATGAGACTATCTCAGGACTAAGGGTTTTAGCATTCTGGTTAAGCAGCCATTGCTTTCATTTGTCCAGTAAGTCATGAGGATTTTTGACAAAGTGAAAGATAATATGTATAGTATTAAATTTGAATAGACAAGACAGAGAACATCCACAGTGTTTCCTGGGGGTGGGGGTGGGGACACTGGCATCTAGACATGCTCAAGGGTGAAAGGGCTAACTAAACTAGGAACTGTAGCATGAATCTTAAAAGTTCTTATTAATAAAATCAAACCTGAGCCAGTTATTGGGGTGAACACTGGAAGGTCAGAGACACAGAATAAGCCACAGCTATCTCACCTCGCTGGATCCTCAGCTGGTCTTGCTTCCTCAGAATGGAAGCCTCTATGTCCTCATATCCGAATGACTCTCAGCTGAACTGCTGCT